>MJUU01062612.1:179307-205038 GCA_002080025.1 Modiolus philippinarum
GGTTTCTGAGGAGTTGCGTCCACAAGATTTGCCATTGTATAACAATGTGGAAATAATCAAAGTCCCATAACTCCCACAAAATTTGACGAATTAAAATGGTGATGCGATATGATCTAGAATTAATGGTGACCAACAATCCTGAAAAAATGGAATGAATTCTGACCAGCGGTTTCTGAGGAGTTGCGTCCACAAGATTTGCCATTGTGTAACAATGTGGAAATAATCAAAGTCCCATAACTCCCCACAAAATTTGATGAATCAAAATGGCGATGCAATATGATCTTGTACTAATGGTGACTAACAATCCTGTAAAATTTGAATGAATTCTGACCAGAGGTTTTTAAGGAGTTGCGTCCACAAGATTTGCCATTGTATAACAATGTGGAAATAATCAAAGTCCCATAACTCCCACAAAATTTGACGAATTAAAATGGTGATGCGATATGATCTAGAATTAATGGTGACCAACAATCCTGAAAAATAAGAATGAATTCTGACCAGCGGTTTCTGAGGAGTTGCGTCCACAAGATTTGCCATTGTATAACAATGTGGAAATAATCAAAGTCCCATAACTCCCCACAAAATTTGATGAATCAAAATGGCGATGCAATATGATCTTGTACTAATGGTGACTAACAATCCTGTAAAATTTGAATGAATTCTGACCAGAGATTTCTGAGGAGTTGCGTCCACAAGATTTGCCATTGTATAACAATGTGGAAATAATCAAAGTCCCATAACTCCCACAAAATTTGACGAATCAAAATGGCGATTGTATATGATCTAGTACTAATGGTGACTAACAATCCTGTCAAATTTGAATAAATTCTGACCAGCTGTTTCTGAAGAGTTGCGCCTGCAAGAAAACGTGACACACAGACACATGGACGCACAGACGCAGACCATAACCATGTCCCTCCATCGCGTTGCGGCGGGGACAAAACCAGAGGCTCTCAGGAGCCTGTATCGCTCACCTGGCTTTCAGTTGCCACAATCAAGGTAACATTGTAAGTTATACAGTTGATCTTTAGTTTCTCAAACTTTCGAAGCTCAAACACCTCCAATATTTTGAACTGTTTTTAAAGTCTGATCATGTTTTACTATTTTTCTTTGTTGGGATTTTTTGACAAAAAACATTTGCTAAGGACCACTTTCAAACCAGTTTTGAAGCCGAGACGTCATTTTGTAAATGGCAGTCAACAAACAATTTCAACATAGGTTTTGAAGTCGCAACTTGGAAATCAAAGTTTGATTGAAATTGGACAATGCTGAATTTTCCCGCCTTTTTTGGCGGCCATTTTAAAAATGGCGGTCAACGAACAATTTTCAACATCAGTTTTGAAGTTGCGACATGAAGACCAATTTGGAAACCAAATGTCATAGAAATCGGACAATGTAAAATTTTCCCGCCTTTTTGGGTGGCCATTTTGAAAATGGCTGTCAACGAACAATTTTCAACACCGGTTTTGAAGTCGCAACATCAATATCTATTTGGAAGCAAAATTTCGTTGGAATCGGACAATGTTGAATTTTTGCGCCTTTTTTGGTGCCCATTTTGAAAATGGCGGTCAACGAACAATTTTCAACATCGGTTTTGAAATCACAACATCAATATCTATTTGGAAACAAAATTTCGTTGAAATCGGACAATGTTGAATTTTCCCGCCTTTTTTGGCGGCCAATTTGAAAAAGGCGGTCAACAAACAATTCTCAACACCGGTTTTGAAGTCGCAACATCAATATCTATTTGGAAACCAAATTTTATTGAAATCGGACAATGTTGAGTTTTCCCGCCTTTTTTGGCAACCATTTTGAAAATGGCGGTTAAGGAACAATTTTCAACATCAGTCGCCACAGCATGGCAAACTTTTCATCAATTTACACTTAACCTTCATCTTCTATAGTTTTGGAAATAAAAGATGAAAAATACAAAAATAAAAAAAATTCGGTGAAAAAGGGCAATAACTCCTACAACGGTTTATGGATTTTCTTCAAAATCTCAGGGTAGGTAGATCTTGATATGCTGAACATTTTTGCAATTTTCACTTGACCTCTATCTGTTACACTTTTTGAAATAAAAAATAAAATATGCAAAAATTTTGAAAATTTAACGGAAAAAGGGCTATTACTCCGACATGGGTTTCCAGATTTTCTTCAAAATTGCACAGTGGGTAGATCTCATCATGCTGATCATTTTTACCTCGGTTATATTTTTGATATCTGTAATGGTTTTTGAGTTGTTAGCCAAAAACTGCAATTAACCCCTATGTTCTATTTTTAGCAATGGCAGCTATGTTGTTTGACCAGCCGACTAATCGAACACAATTTTGAGAAGCCATACCCTGGTGATGATTCAAGTCAGGTTTGGTTACATTTGGCCCAGTGGTTTCAGAGGAGAAGATTTTTGAAATTGTTAACGGACAGACAGACAGACAGACAGACGACGGACGACGGACAACGGACGCATAGTGATGGCAAAAGCTCACATGGTCTTTTAGGCCAGGTGAGCTAAAAACATGAAAAGGGACCTTACTTTGATGATCTCCAACACTGTGTAAAATATGTATAAAAATCTGTGAAGGCAATCTTCAGTAATGTGACATAGAGCTAATTCTCAAAATAGGCATTTTTTCATAAACTAGAGGCTCACATGAGCCTGTATCGCTCACCTGGTCACTGGTTTTATTCATTGTCATCTATAGACTATCCATTCAAACTATAAATCAGTTCACCAGATGTTACATTTTCATTCTTGGATGAGGTACAAACTAAAAATCACAAACTTTAGAAGGGATCACCCAAAGGCAATTGTAACCAAGTTTGGTTCCATTTGGCTCAGTAGGTTCAGAGGAGAAGACATTTGAATGCGCTTCCCATAGAGTCCCTATGTTAAACTATGTTGCATGCTGGCAGCCATCTTGGATGAGGTAAGAACGTAAAAATCACAAACTTTAAAGGGCACCACCCAAGGACTGTTGTGACGAAGTTTGGTTCAATTTGACTCGGTAGTTTCAGAGGAGAAGATCTTTGGATGCATTTCCCATAGGTTCCCTATGTTAAACTATGTTCCCTGCTGGCGGCCATCTTGAATGAGGTATGAACATAAAAATCACAAACTTTGAAGGAAAACATCTAAAGAGTATTGTAACCAAGTTTGGTTCCAATTGGCTCAATGGGTTCAGAGGAGAAGACCTATGGAGGGTCCCTATGTTAAACTGTGCCCCACGCTGGCAGCCATCTTGGATGAGGTACAAACGCAAAAATCACAAACTTTAAAGGGGGACCACCCAAGGACTATTGTGACAAAATTTGGTCCCCGTGGCTCAGTGGTTTCAGAGGAGAAGATCTTTGAATGCATTTCCCATAGGGTCCTATATTAATCTATCTTCCTCGCTGGCGGCCATCTTGGATGAGATGCGAACCTGCTGGACATATGTAGAAATTGTAGTTCTGGAAAACCTCAATACTTTTGCAATTCACATTAGACTTTTATCTCAAACAGTTTTTGAAATAAAAGTAAAAACGTTCAAAAATTGTGAAAATTCAAAGAAAAAGCGGCAATAACTCCTATGTGGGTTGTCAGATTTTCTTCAAAATTGCAGGACATGTAGATCTTACTCTGCTGAACATTTTTGTTACACAAACTTTACTTCTATCTTCTATCAATTTCAATATAAAAGACCAGAATTAACGAAAAACTGGAAATTTTACGGAAAAGGGGCAATAACTCCAAGACGGGTAAAAATTGCAGGGCAGGTAGATCTCATCAAGCTGATTATTTTTACCACTTTCAGAATTTTGATATCTGTAATGGTTTTCGAGTAATTTGCAAAAAACAGCAATTAAACCCTGTTCTATTTTTAGTAACAGCGGCCATGTTGTTTGGTCTACGTACATAAAAATCACAAACTTGAAAGAGCATACCTTGGTGATGATTCAGGCCAAGTTTGATTAGTATTGGCCCAGTAGTTTCAGAGGAGAAGATCTTTGAATAAAAGTTAACGGACTGACGGACGACGGACGCCGAGTGATGGCAAAAGCTCACATGGCCTTTGGCCAGGTGAGCTAAAAACTAAGTTTTCACCAAAAGAAATGGTTTGCAATTTGCTTCAAAATGAAAAGGGACATTCCCTTGATAATCTCCAACACTGTGTATAATACATAAAAAAAATCTGTGAAGGCAAACTTAAGTTATCATGCAACACAGAGCTAATTCTCAAATTAGGCATTTTTCATATAAAAACTAAGTCTTCAACCCAAAATTGTTTCCCAATTTTTCTCAAAAAGGAAAGATGCTTCCTTCGGTTAACTCCAACACTGTGTATAATATGTCAAAAAATTTGTGATGGCAAACTTAAGTTATCATGTGACATGGAGCTTATTCTGAAAATATGCATTTTTTCATATAAAAACTAAGTTTTCAACCAATAATTGTTTTCAAATTTTTCTCAAAAACAAAAAGCAGATTCCTTTGATAAAGTCCAACTTTGAGTTAAAATATAAAAATCCGTGCAGGGAATCTTGAGTTATCGAACGACATAGAAAATGCTGACGGACAGACAGAAGAACGGACAAGCTGATTACTGTCGGCACTGCAATATGGCGGGGCACTAATAAAGCCCCATTTCACTCCCTGCCACATCTATTCGGAATACAATTCTCTGTGTTTATCATTTATCATAAGAGAAAAAGATTACACCACTTTATCCTGATTATGACCATATTTTATCCACTCTGGATAGTTCAATTTAAAATTCTAAAAAGCTCGGCAAGCCTCACAATGGAAATTCTAAACTTTTACTTTAGCCCTTAAAATATGGTAATGAATGGTATCTTTTGGTGTAATCTATAATACATGTTGTAATAAATTTTAAGCAAAGCACAGCATTATATGGCCGCAGATAATAGACATGTGTTGTCAGTTTGTAGTGTTTATTATGCAATTTATTTTTGGGGGATGATTAATAAAAGTAATTCTTTGGTTTTATCAGAATCCATTTCATGTAATGATGTATATTGAATTTATTGTAATTATTTAACATCATTCAACATAATAATACTGATTAAATACATTTAAACTAAAATCCAATAAAGAATATAAATATTCTGCAGATACCCAATTTTGAAATTATCAACTCTTGCTTTAAAAATTAAAAAGGCCACTATACCTATGCAACCCAGCCTTCTTTTTGTGCCAGGGATAGTTGAGTTTGAACTTTAGAAGGACTGGACAACCAGTATTCGAGTTATTTCAAGGAAACAAAGAGTCAACAAATGATGTCAATGCCACAATTATCATACCAATATTAAAACTTCAAATTTTTTGCGGTCATAAAGTAAAAATGTAACATGACAGATCTGACACAAGTCATGGCTAATGTGTTGATATGATAGTGCCAATATTTCCTGTGAAACTTGATAAATTGATGGACAAAACTGTACAGGTATTTACTCAATGTTCTCTCTCCTTTCATATTATGAGGGGAAGAAAACATATAATATTTGTTAAATAATTTAGTAGGTAGTTCAATGATACCTTCTTTGCATATCCAAGTTTTCATTTGTAAGCACTGCTTTTTCCAAATCGATTTTCACCTTCAATTCCTCATCTTCTTTTTCCCTTCAAAATCATTCTAAACAATTATATTTTATAACAATTTCTGTAATAAAGATTTCACGAATACAAACACAAACACTAAGCATTATTGTGTTAACACTAATGTTAGTAACAATATTATTGAATTACTGAATAAAATAGTTACTGTACATGCAAAAGATCATAATTTTGGTCTCTTTTCTGAGGAAGTATATTATTTTACCTTTGTAAACCTTTTGTATTAAATTCTGAAAGCTTGTCTTTTAGGTCATCTATTTGTGTTCTTAATGTTTCTATTTCTGTGCAATGAGTTTCTTCTAATTCCTTGCTTTCGTTGATTTCTTTTTTCAGTTCATCCATTTCTTTAATTAATCTATTTCTTTCTTGTTTGTGTCGCTGTGCATCCTTTTTTAATTTCTGTTCAATTGCAATGTGTTCTCGACTTTGATCTGCTAACCTGATAAATATATAAGACATTTAAGCATGTGATACCAAAATTAAACATTTCAATATTTTCTGTATTTTTTTAAAATACAAAAATACCCAAGTTGTAAAGTGAACAGTAAATTTAGTTATGTCGTACACATGTTTCAATGAGTTTTAAATTAGTATACATTCTTTCCTTTTTATATAATTGATAAAAATTAGCATGTTTAGGGAGGGTCCCAATATTTCATATCCTAATAAGTCTATCCCTTTGAAAATTGAAGATTTCCCAATAGTAACTGAAATATCCTATAGTCGAAATATCCCATATCCCTGTCAGTTTTTTTTTGTCAAATATATCTCATTGTCAAAAGTTGTAAATGTCCCATACCCCATTTACAACTAGTCTCAAAAATGTCTGTCTAACCTAAAGGAAGCAAAGCTTAATTGTACATTTACCTACATTATCTTTGTATGACTTTTGTCATCACTTTCATTTATTAAAACAAATCTTCTATCTGAAGAGTTATTTAAAAATTTAAGTATCAGGTGTACAATTATATCAAGTGATCAACATATTCTGAAAGGTTGGTTGGAATATGACTTACAGTTTTGTAGGGGTTCCACATTAACAAAATGACCTAACAAATGAGCTATATTGGCTCAGTGAACCTCTAACATCTGTAATATAAACAAAATTGCTACGCGTAGCTATGTCCCCCGCCGCTGCAGTAAAGTCGATAAAGTCCCAAAACTCATGTAAAATTTTGTTAATCAAAATGGCGGCAGGATATGATCAACTGTATTAGGTTGCAAACAGCCAAGCAAAATTTCAGCAAAATGCCTTAACTGGATTTTGAGGAGATGTGTCCACAAAGTCCTCCTATGTTGTAGTATGCATTAAGTCGATAAAGTCCCATAACTCCCGTAAAATTTGTCCAATCAAAATGGCAGCATAACATGATCAAGTACATATGGTGGCAAATGTTCAAACAAAATTTCAGCATAATCCGTTCAGTGGTTTCTGAGGAGTTGCGCCCACAAAGGGTTCCTAAGCTGTAGCATGCATTAAGTCGATAAAGTCCCATAACTCTTGTAAAATTTGACGAATCAAAATGGCTATGCGATATGATCTTGTACATAAGGTGACTAACAATCCTGTAAAATTAGAATGAATCCAGACTAGCAGTTTCTGAGGAATTGCATCCACAAGATTTGCCATTGTAGAACAATGGGGAAATAATCAAAGTCCCACAACTCCCACAAAATTTGACGAATCAAAATGGCGATGCGATATGATCTAGTACTAATGGTGACTAACAATCCTGTAAAATATGAATAAATTCTGGCCAGCGGTTTCTGAGGAGTTGCGTCCACAATATTAGCCATTGTAGAACAATGTGGAAATAATCAAAGTCCCATAACTCCCACAAAATACAAAAAATACCGAAGTTGCATAAAAAAACCAGTAAATTTCGTTATGCTGTACACGTGTTTCAAGGAGTAACCTCTCATCAGCATCATTAGAATCAAATAATATGGAAATCAATAATCCAAAAGTGGGAAAATAAGAAGTATTCATTACCAAAAATATCGAAATAGGAGGCCAAAACCAGTACCAAAAAAATCTACCGAGGGCCATACACGGAATGAAGCCTCAGTATTTTATAAGTGGTTAGAATTTGGATAAAACAGTAAATGTCTATAAAACGCAAGGTTAAATTTTCATGTCAGACAAGTCTGACTATCGGGCTTGTGAATACCCTCGGGAACCTCTGGTCCACCAGCAGTGGCATCAGCCCAGTGGTTCAAAATACAAAAAATACCGAAGTTGCATAAAAAACCAGTTAATTTTGTTATGCTGTACACGTGTTCAAGGAGTAACCTCTAATCAGCAGCATTAGAATCAAATAATATCGAAATCAATAATCCAAAAGTAGTAAAATAAGAAGTACTCATTACCAAAAAATACAAAATTTGACAAATCAAAATGGCGATGCGATATGATCTAGTACTAATGGTGACTGACAATCCTGTAAAATTTGAATGAATTCTGGCCAGCAGTTTCCGAGGAGTTGTGTCCACAAGATTTGCCATTGTATAACAATGTTGAAATAATCAAAGTCCCATTACTCCCACAAAATTTGACGAATCATAATGGCAATGCGATATGATCTAGTACTAATGGTCACTAACAATCCTGTAAAATTTAAATGAATTCTGACCAGCGGTTTATGAGGAGTTGCGCCCACAAAAAACATGACACACGGACGCACGGACGAAGACCATTACCATGTCCCTCCGTCGCGTTCCGGCGGGGGACAAAAATTTCATAACAGATGCACAACTAGATCAGGTGAGCAACATATTCTGCAAGTTTGGTTTGACTTATAGTTGTGATGGAGTTACGGATAAAGAGACAAGTTAAACAAATGAGCAATTTGGTTCTATGAACCTCTATAATATGCTACATTTTGTAAACCAAAATTGTAAGTATCAAAAGCACAACTACACCTGATGAACAGCATATCCTGAAAGTTTGGTTGGAATTGGACTAACAGTTTTAAAGGAGTTGAGGATTCAAAACCAACAGACTCACAAATGAGCAATTGTGGCTCCATGAACCTCTAAAATCTGAAAAATCAAAATTTTAAGTATCAGGTGCACAACTGCACCAGGTGAACAACATATTCTGAACGTCTGGTTGGAATAGGAAAAGCAGTTTTGAAGGAGTTCCAGATTGAAAAACTGACAGACTCACAGACAAGACATTTGGGCTCCTTGAACTGTGTATAATATGTAAAAAATCTGTGAAGGCAAACTTAAGTTACCATGCGACATAGAGCTAATTCTTAAAATATACATTTTTTTCATATAAAAACTAAGTTTTCACCCAAAAACTGTTTTCCAATTTTTCTCAAAAGCAACAAGAGGCTCTCAAGAGCCTGTATCGCTCACCTGGGTCCTGCAGCACTATAATTCCCAATTGATGGTCCATCTTTGGTGGTCTATGTACATTAAAATCATATACTTTTTATAAAATTGAATTAAAATTGTTCAAGCAGTTTCAGAGAAGATTTTTGAATGCAGTTTCCAAACTTAAGGGGCCTATGTTAATCTATGTTCCCTGCTGGCAGCTATTTAACATAAAACTTTGAAGAGGGTCACATAAGGACTATCATATCGAAATTCTACAGAAATTGTTCAAGCAGTTTCAGAGGAGAAGATCTTTTTATGCATTTCTCAATGGGTCCAATGTTAAACTAAGTTTTGCTACTGCTGGCCATGTCAGAAGACGGATCAGCACCAAAGTAACAAGCTTGGGCAAAATCTCACAAGTTTCATTTATGCAATGTTTAAATTGAATCCACTCAATGGTTTTCAATTTCCCCTTAGGGTCCAATTCATTGCTGGCAGCCATGATGGATGATGGATCAACACTGAAGTAACAGCACTTGGTCAGCTTCTCATAAGCAAAGTTTGGATTGTTCTCTAGAAGAAGATCTTTTGTTAAATTAAATTCACAGCTGGTGACACTTGGTCAGCACCTGACAGGCATCATTCATGTCATTTTTTATTTAAATCCATTCAGCAGTTCTCTAGAAGATCTTTGTGTGCATTTCCCATAGGGTCCTATGCTGTCAGTCATGCAAGATGACAGATTGGCACCAAAGTAATAACACTTGGTCATGTAGATAATAGCTTTGTTTGGATTATTATTAACAGAAAATAACTAAATACCGAAGTTACTGTGAATTTATTTTCTGCATATGCGCATTTCGACAACTTATGTTTCTTCAGTGCAGATAAAATCTAAACGTTTGGGAGATTATAAACTGAAAGATGTTCAAAAACTGATAGAGAACAAATAGCCAAACCACGCATATAATAAAATAGAACCACGCATATGATATGTCAACTTTCTGATATATACCTTTTGCTTTTCTCTAGTTCCCTTTGCACCGCATGTAACTCTTTCGTCAATTTGTCTTCATGTTGTTTGCGTAGTTTCCTTAAGTCTTCATTAATACCTTTTTGTTTTTGTAACATGGACAATATTTCCTCTTTTTCACTTTTTATTTTGTCAATTTTTTTGTGAATTGCATCCTCATTAGAAGTGGCTAGAATTTCTTCTTTTTCTCTTTTTAATTTAGTTATCATGACATTGGCTCTATCACATAATTTCTTGTATCTTTGTTCTTCTTCTTTATAATGAACAATAGCATTATTAGCATCCTGCACCTCTTCTTCCGTACTGTTGAATATAATTCAATTAGAACATTGATATCAATTTAAAGGCTAATATGAACCTTTATGGCTCAATAATGGCTACTGGTCAAATTAAGCAATAATTCAGGGAGACTCCAGTAATATCAATGTCTTACACTGGCTGTCCATTTATGTCAAATTATATTACCCTGAGTGTTAGCAAAATAAAATCATAGAGTAAGGCATTCTTACAAAATAGCCACAATTTCAGCCAAAAATTACCATGGGTTCATTATTTTCTTATATCTGGGACTTTTATCATCCATTGTCAAAACTAGAACCAACCCCTCTGGAGGAGAAAAACTTCTTCCGTAAATGGTAATTTCCGGTGTGAGACGACTATTTTAAGACAAGCTCAGGTGCACTCGTCTCAACTTGGTAAAAAGGACAATCAGAACTGTTTATTATAACAAATCAATGTCAGTATCGATGACGAAACATCACAAAAAAAGTGATGCCCCAGTGGAAAGTATGTTAAAAGGGGCAGGGAATTGCTTCTCAATTAAAGGTTTCAGGACACTGAAAATCATATTTTGCGGAACAAATAGCTACTTCCATTTGATCAAAATCAAAGATCGCTTCATCTTTCCCTCCTGTAAGAAATTCTTTGTCTTATGCTCTCTTTTCGCTGCGCTCCACTCGAGAAAAGATGATATTTCTTACATTCATGAAAGATATTCTGACCTTTGATTTGCTCTCATGTAAGATTAGCTATTATTCCTGCATGGTCAATTTATGCTTCTTCGAAAGATGATATGAAAAAGAAAATTGAGTATATAAATATTTCATGTATTTATCAATTTTGCACTCAGATCCCTAATCACATTATAGATAAAGTCATGCAGTTAGTTCTTAGGAATTAAAAAACAACAAGAAGTTAATATAAGTATTATATTTCTCATGCATTAATTCTTGTGACTTATACAATAAAGCTGGCAAATACCAATAATCCTACAAGAAAGAAATGACTCCCAATTTGATCCAGTTCATCTTCCTTATAAGTACAACTTCTCATTCAAACCTTAGTATAAGTTTATTTTGGTTAAGGATGCAATGCCTAAAACAAATTACATTTGTTTGACTGGCATTCTCATTGAGACAAACTTACCAAAATTTCAATACTTGATGACTTTTTCTGATACATTTGCATTAATTCCATCATACTAATGTAATTTAAATGTATTTCTTAATGATATGTGAAGTTTAAACTGTTTATGACCTTTTTCAATTAATTTTCATATTCAAAATATGTTTATATTCAAAAGTGTAAAAGCCCAGGTGCTATTTCCTGCCATGCCCATTATTAATGCAATTCTTGGAGTCTATCATTTATCATTAGAGAAAAAGATTACACCACTGTATCCTGATTATTACCATATTTTATCCACTTTTGGTAGCTAAATTAAAAATTCCAAAAGCTCAGGGAGCCTCTCAATAAGAATTTTTAAATTTAGCTATCCCTAGTGGATAAAATATGGTAATAGACTGGATATTGTGGTGTCATCTATATATATGTATATTCTAAAAAATAAATTTTTGACTATATAAATATTGCATACTAACAACTACATGTAGGTGTAAATGGCATTATTAGAATTGAATAGCAGTAGGACAGTAATTATACCTTTTCCTTTCAATGCAAAATACTTGAAAATAGAAGGCAAAAAATATCAACTATTTTTGAGAATAACATATCAAAGGATTTCACAACTGGATTCTTAAGATTTGCCTGCACTAGATAAAGAGAATTTTACTGCCTTTCTTTTCATTGTGGCTACTACATTTGATGGCAACGCCCTTTTCTGTTCAAGATATATACAATTCTGTCCTATCCTGATGTTTACTTTATGAATGCTGCCCTGGAACATTCAATATGCATCAGTAATTGATTTATCAGTAATGCCAGTATGTCATATAACAGATAATACTCCCTTTTACTTAATAAATGAATGTTTTATTTGAAGTTTCATTGCAGTATTAAATTGTTGACTGAAGGAATTTTTAATGTCAATGAAGCGCAGTAGCACTTCATGTTGAAAATACACACCAGGTCAACACTTTCATAATCCCTATGAAAGTTTAAAATAATGCATTCAATTCTTATAATTACAAAACCTAATGATGAAAAGAAAACAAATGTTTTAAGAGGAAAGTACACCCCACTGTGGTCATGCGGACAAATGCATTATAGGAGTAGCATGTTGATATGCCACATAATCTATGTTTATCTATCAAATTGCTGGAATTTTAATGAATATGCATGAAATGTTACTAATTGGCATAAAAAATCTTTATAATCATTGACATTTTATTCTTTTTTTTTTTCATTTTTTTTTTATTCCATCTTTATCTAAATTGATATATCATTCCAGAATGGAAACGCTAAAATCCAGAATGCAGAAACGGCAATTATTTTTTCAGAACCATCCAAAGCATTACTCGTAGACTGCTATGTAGTTCTATCATTATATCTGTTCCAATATCAAGAAAGATTAAACCAATGATTACAAATTTTCTTTTGCAGGTACATTTTATTAAGGTTTTTCAAATTTCAATGACAAGTAATTTGAAATTGACAATGTCTATTTGAAATATCAATTTCTGACCATTAGCACTGACATATGACCACATAAAAAGGTTGTCACATACTTTCAAGAAGATTCAAGAAAACCTAAATAATTGAATGAACCTTAAAGATCTGATAAAATATAATATCAAGATAAGAACCTTTTCCGAATTTCTTGAATATACTGTGATTGTCCATCTATTCTGTTATTAAGTGATTGTATTTCAAGATCTTTATGGTGTACATCATATTCTGCATCTGTTAATCTGTAACAAGAGGATTACTATGTAAAAAGTGTGTCTCTCCAACAGTTTGCTTTCACAATATCTATGCTTAAAAATTTTTCTTCGAGAAAAAAGATAATTGTAGGAGAAATCAACAAAAGTCAAAGTACAATTATCTCCCCTTCCTGGTTTCGGACAATAATAATATTACTTCATGCACATCTCCATATAGTGTCCTTCCTTTGTCTTAAGTTTCATCAAAATCCTTCATGTGGTTTAAGAGGAGTTGCGCATATGAGGTAACCCATACATAGGGAATCATCGAAAAGTCAAAGTCAAATTATCTCCCCTTCGTTTTTTCAGACAATACCGGTAATCATATTATGTCATGAACATCTCCATACAGCTTCCTTTTTATGTGTAAAGTTTCAGTAAAATCCTTCCAATGGTTTTAGAGGAGTTGCGCTTACGAGGTAACCCATACATAGGGAATCATCGAAAAGTCAAAGCTCAATTATCTTCCCTTTCTGGTTTTGAACAATAATTATATTCCTTCATGCACATCTCCATATAGTGTCCTTCCTTTGTGTAAAGTTTCACCAAAATCCTTCAAAAGGTTTAAGAGGAGTTGTGCTTACGAGGTAACTCATACATAAGGAATCAACGAAAAGTCAAAGTCCAATTATCTCCCCTTCCTGGTTTTGGACAATAATTATATTACTTCATGCACATCTCCATATAGTGCACATCTCCATATAGTGTCACATACTTTCAAGAAGATTCAAGAAAACCTAAATAATTGAATGAACCTTAAATAATATCAAGATAAGAACCTTTTCCGAATTTCTTGAATATACTGTGATTGTCCATCTATTCTGTTATTAAGTGATTGTATTTCAAGATCTTTATGGTGTACATCATATTCTGCATCTGTTAATCTGTAACAAGAGGATTACTATGTAAAAAGTGTGTCTCTCCAACAGTTTGCTTTCACAATATCTATGCTTAAAAATTTTTCTTCGAGAAAAAAGATAATTGTAGGAGAAATCAACAAAAGTCAAAGTACAATTATCTCCCCTTCCTGGTTTCGGACAATAATAATATTACTTCATGCACATCTCCATATAGTGTCCTTCCTTTGTCTTAAGTTTCATCAAAATCCTTCATGTGGTTTAAGAGGAGTTGCGCTTACTGGGTAACCCATACATAGGGAATCATCGAAAAGTCAAAGTCAAATTATCTCCCCTTCATGCTTTCGGACAATAATCATATTCCCTCATGCACATCTCCATATAGTTTCCTTCCTTTGTGTAAAGCTTAATCAAAATCCTTCATGTGGTTTAAGAGGAGTTGCGCTTACCAGGTAACCCATACATAGGGAATCAATGAAAAGACAAGTCAAATTATCTCCCCTTCACATTTTCAGACAATAATCATATTATGTCATGAACATCTCCATATAGCTTCCTTCCTTTGCGTAAAGTTTCATCAAAATCCTTCATGTGGTTAAAGAGGAGTTGCGCTTACGAGGTAACCAATACATAGGGAATCAACGAAAAGTCAAAGTCCAATTATCACCCCTTCCTAGTTTTAGACAATAATTATATTCCTTCATGCACATCTCCATATAGTGTACTTCCTTTGTGTAAAGTTTCACCAAAATACTTCGAGTGGTTTAAGAGGAGTTGCGCTTACTGGGTAACCCATACATAGAGAATCATCGAAAAGTCAAAGTCAAATTATCTCCCCTTCCTTCATGCACATCTCCATATAGTGTACTTCCTTTGTGTAAGGTTTCACCAAAATACTTCGAGTGGTTTAAGAGGAGTTGCGCTTACTGGGTAACCCATACATAGAGAATCATCGAAAAGTCAAAGTCAAATTATCTCCCCTTCATGTTTGCTTACAATAATCATATTCCCTCATGCACATATCCGTTAGTTTCCTTCCTTTGTGTAAAGTTTCATCAAAATCCTTCATGTGGTTTAAGAGGAGTTGCGCTTACAAGGTAACCAATACATAGGGAATCATCGAAAAGACAGTCAAATTATCTCCCCTTCCTGGTTTCGGACAATTATTATATTTCTTCATGCACATTTCCATATAGTGTCCTTCCTTTGTGTAAAGTTTCATTAAAATCCTTCATGTGGTTTAAGAGGAGTTGCGCTTACGAGGTAACCCATACATAGGGAATCAATGAAAAGTCAAAGTTGAATTATCTCCCCTTCCTGGTTTTGGACAATAATTATATTCCTTTGTGCACATCTCCATATAGTGTCCTTCCTTTGTGTAAAGTTTCATCAAAATCCTTCATGTGGTTTAAGAAGAGTTGCGCTTACGAGGTAACCCATACATAGGGAATCAACGAAAAGTCAAAGTCCAATTATCTCCCCTTCCTAGTTTTTGACAATAATTATATTCCTTCATGCACATCTCCATATAGTGTTCTTCCTTTGTGTAAAGAATCACCAAAATCCTTCCAGTTTCGCTTACAAGAAGTGTGGACAGACGGACAAACAGGCGGACAGAATGACGGACGAACAGGGAGACAAGCAGACAGACAGACAGGGTGATTCCTATATACCCCCAAATTTTGTTTGCGGGGGTATAATTATAAAGAGGTCCATTAAAATCATTTAAATATGACATGATTTTGCAGTTTCTACAATGATCATAATTTTAATGCCAAAGTCACTCAGGATGGAAGAATACTACCTTACCTAGGATTTATTAACAGACATCAATACAAATGTATATGGAAAAGCAAAATAAAAGAATTTGCAACATAATTTTTTCCTTTCAACAATTCAAAATGCTTTGTATAAATTAGGTTTACTTAGAATGCATGAACAAATTTGTAATTTAATACTAATTGACTACTAAATGTGGTTAAAATGCTACTAGTGTTTAAATTAAATACAATTAACAATGAAGGGATATGGAGTAAATGCAAATGAGACAAAGTCTCTACAAATACATGGTAATAATAAGCAATGGAACAACGCTTTTATTGTTGTTCTTCATCTTGAAGTCACCATTGTTAATGAACTCTAACACAATCACAGAAATCTTCTGTAAATACATCCCCAGTTCATGTATATGAAATGATACCAAAAAAATTGTGATTTTAATTCTTTTATCTGACATCTAGCACCATATGTTTCCATACATTTTTTGGAATACAATAATAATATACAATAAAATCAATTCACGGATCATTTTCTTTAGAGATGACAAAATATTTGAAATTAGCTAACTAGGGAGCTAGACTTGCAAAAACAACTGTTAATACAAGTCAGGCAAGATCCAGAAGGTTTCAAAATATTTTTGCATTTAGAAATAATTTATCCTTTCCCAATTGTAAATATTTTTAATAAGAAGGCAACTTTTAGATCTGCTCATCGGTGAAAAGAATATGGCAATGAAGCTTAGTGGAAAGGGTTAAGTTTAGATAGTAGGTACATACAGTTTTTAAGAGGAATTCATACTCATTGTGGATTACTGTTCCCTAATAAAGCATGCATTTCCATAAAGAATACAGATGACATGATTTGAACTGAGAGGTTGCATGAATGGCAGCCAGTTATTCCCCCTCAATGAACCCTGGATCAACATGGCAAGAAAAAAAAATAGATGTATGTGGACAAAATACAAGTTTGTATACAATTCAATACCTCCCCCATTTTTGTAGAAAATATACAATGTTGAATTATCTGCCTTCAAAATTTTAAGCAGAAACTCTACTACTTTATGCATATCTCAAATGATATACTTCACATATGTAACATTTCACAAAAATTCAAGAATCTGTTTTAGAGGTATGTGCTGACAAGGTTGATTCCCCCTCCCCCTTTTGCAAGAAAATACTCAAAGATAAATTATCTCCCTTTCAAAATTTCAGACAGCAGCCATATTGTTTCAAGCATATTTTCAGGTGGCCTACTACTACTGTAAAACATTTCATAAAAATCCAATCTGCCATTTAAGAAAAATTGATGGGTGTTCCATGGAACACTTGTGTCGCCTGCACTACAGAAGAGCCATTTTCGGCCAAGTGAACCTCTAAAATCTGTAAAAACAAAATCTTAAGTATCAAGTGCACAATTAAATCAATTGATCAACAAATTCTGAAAAGTTGGTTTGAATATGACTTAAGTTTTGAAAGAGTACCACATTAACGAACTAAATTAACAAATGAGCTATTTTGGATATTGGATGCAAAAATTTCAAAAATTATTGGTCTTTGACATTTTCAGGAAATTTACCAAAGTTGGAACCAAATCAAAATTCCAACAGCCTGTTTGCTCATTTTATGCAGAAATGTATATTTTAATGTAATTTTATCAAGATTCAAAGACTGTATTCTACTAATTAACAACAAACATTGAAATTTTTCAGCAAAAAACTAAGTCCAAACTTTGAAAAAATAGAAACTTTAAAAAAAAAATCCAAGTTTTTCGGCTTGAGGTAATTTTCTGACCAACATCTAACTTTTGACCACTTTTTGTGAAATTCCAATAAGATTTGATAACTTCATTTGACATTTAAAAACTTTAACCACAGGGTTAAGATAAATTTCTCTCGCAAAAAAACTAAGTCCAAATACAGAAAAACTAACAAAAAATTTCGAAATTTTTCAGCTAGCAGTAATTTTCTGACCATTTTCTTGCTTCTGTCCAAATATAAAATGATTCTTTAAAGATTTGATGAAGATATTGATGTTTAGAAAACTTTAACCTCAGGGTTAAAATAAACGTTCGAGACGACGCAGACGACTGAATTTTGGATCGCTATGTCTGGCTTTTGCAACTTTTGTTGCAGGTAACACAAAAAATGTCGAATCAAAATACTATTTCACTTACTTCTCCTTTAAATATTCCCAATCTTTTGTCAATTCATTTTCTCGAAGTCTGAAACTAATAAAAATATGGTGTATTGAGAAACATAAAAATCATTTTCATTGAAAGCATTATGTGTCTTGTAAACTAGCATTTTTTCTTGACGCAAAATTATGAATGGCTTGTTATTTTATACTGTTGTCTTATTGAAAGTATTGCAAACATGACTTTGCACTTGTTGTGCTAAGGATACCCATTCAAATAGTAGGCTTATAATATAGCTTAAAGACTAGAGCTGTCGCCGAATGGCAGCCAGTTATACCTCACGCTAATTGATCCCTGAATCAATATGGCAAGTGTGAATTTAAGTGTGGATACAGAACAATGTAGATACAATACAAGTATGGACACAATGATATACCTCCCTTTTTTTCCAGAAAATATTAAAAGATGAAATATTTCCCCTTCAAATTTCCAGGCAGCGATCATATAACTTCATGCACATCTCCAGGTGGTGTACTACAACTGTGTGGAATTTCATCAAAATCCAAGCAACCGTTTAGGAGAACATGCACTGACAAGGTTCTTTCCCACTTTTCAAGAGATATTCAAAGTCAAATTATCTCCCCTTCAAAGTTTTGGGGAGGAACCATATAACTGCATGCAGATCTGTAGGTGGTGTGCTACAACTGTGTAACATTTCATCAAAATTCATGCAGCTGTTCAGGAAACTATGTGCTGACAAGGTTTTTTTTCTCAAACCCGAATTATCTCCCCTTCAAAATTGCAGGAAGCAACCATATTACTTCATGCATATCTTCAGATTGTGTTCTACAACTGTGTAACATTTCATGATTATTCAAGCTACTCTTTGAGTAGGGGCATAAGGCCATAATAAAAAACATCATAGATTCTCAACTCAACACGCCCCATTTTTTTCAACTTGCCTAAAAAATTTCTGTTTGGACTTTTTAGCCAATTGGGTAAATTTCTTTTAAAATGACAGCATTTTCACAAAATTTCATAAGAAATATAAATTCGAATATGACATCCTTTAATCAACCTTGCGTCCATAACTGTGGTAAAATCTGCATATATTCAATCATACTCATGGGTATTGTCATTACAATGGACGTTACTTGTAATAACATCATGCAGCTTCATAGAATAAAACGTCACACTTTACAGGGTAAAATGGCTGTTTCACCTATGAAAACAAAGACGAATCCATCTTTTCTGTACCCTGTAAGTGTCATATTAGAATGGAAATAATTCAAGGGAGCGTGAATATATGTGGATTTTACCAAGGGTTGGCCCTTTATGGTAAATATTTTACCCCAAGCGTATGCTTATGTTTTGTGTAAAGGGCATATATTCACGCTCCCATGAATTATTTCTTAAATAAAATTCTCCTGCCAAACCTAAATTTTAAGAAAAACCAGAAGCTCCCAGGAGCCTGTATCGCTCATCTGGTTTTCAGTTGCCCCAATCAAGGTAACATTGTAAGTTATACAGTTGATCTTCGGTTTCTCATATTTTTGTAGCTCGAACACCACCAATATCTTGAACTGTATTTAAAGTCTGATCATGTTTTACTATATTTCTTTGTTGGGCTTATTTGACAAAAACGTTCTTGCTAAGGACCACTTTCGACACCAGATTTGAAGTCCAGACGTTATTTTGTAAATGGCAGTCAACAAATAATTTTCAACATCAGTTTTGAAGTCGCAACATTAACATCTATTTGGAAACCAAATTTCATTGAAATCAGACAATGTTGAATTTTCCCACCTTTTTTGACGGCTATTTTAAAAATGGCAGTCAACGAACAAACTTTAACATCAGTTTTGAAGTTGCGACATCAAGACCTATTTGGAAACCAAATGTCATTGTAATCTGACGATGTTGAATTTTCCCCGTCTTTTCTGGGGGCCATTTTGAAAATGGCGGTCAACGGACAATTTTCAACACCGGTTTTGAAGTCGCAACATCAATATCTATTTGGAAACCAAATTTCATTGAAATCGGACAATGATGAATTTTCCTGCCTTTTTTGACTGCCATTTGGAAAATGACAGTCAAGGAACAAATTTCAACATCAATTTTGAAGTCGCCACAGCATAGCAAACATTTCATCAATTTACACTTAACCTTCATCTTTTATAGTTTTGGTATTAAAAGACGAAAAATACAAAAATTTTAAAAATTCGGTGAAAAAAGGGCAATAACTCCTACAAGGGTTTATGAATTTTCTTTAAACTTTCAGGGTGGGCGGATCTCGATATGCTGCACATTTTTGCATTTTATACTTGACCTCTATCTGTTTCACTTTTTGAGATAAAAAATAAAAAATAGTAATGGTGGATTACATGATACCCCGCCACGTTTCACAAAATTTCTAAGTAAAAAACTCCAGGACAATGTGTACCAATGAACCCAAAACTATACTTGGCCTGTGTTTTGTTGTAAACAATTTACATACCAAGTTTGAAGACAGTATGTTATTTCATTCACAATTTATGAGTACAAAACCCTAAAATTTGCAAAAGTGCAAAGTTTCAAGGGGCATAACTCCGGAACCCCTTGGACCTCTGAACCAAAAATCAAACTTGACCTGAGTCTTGTGGTAAATAATTTACATACCAAGTTTGAAGACCTCGTGTTATTTCGTTCACAAGTATCAGTCAGAAACCCTGAAATTCGCAAACTTTCAAAGTTTCAAGGGGCATAACTCCAGAACCCCTAGGACCTCTGAACCCAAAATCAAACTTGACCTGAGTGTTGTAGTAAACAAGTTACATACCAAGTTTAAAGATCTTGTGTTATTTCGTTCACAAGTTATCAGTCGGAAACCCTAAAATTTGCAAAATTTCAAATTTTCAAGGGGCATAACTCTAGAACCCCTTGGACCTCTGAACCCAAAATCGAACTTGACCTGATTTTTGTGGTAAACAACTTGCATACCAAGTTTTAAGATCTTGTTATATTTCGTTCACAAGTTATCAGTCGGAAACCTTCAGGGGACGGACAGACGGACAGACGGACGGACGGACACACGACTGGGGGTATCACATAATACCACGCCACTTCGTGTGGCAGGGTATAAAAATGCAAAAATTTTGAAAATTTTACGGAAAAAGGGCTATAACTCCAAGACGGGTTTCAGATTTTCTTCAAAATTGCACAGTGGGTAGATCTCATCATGCTGATCATTTTTATCCTGTCAGATTTTTTTAATTTCTGTAACGGTTTTCGAGTTATTAGCCAAAAACTGCAATTAACCCCTATGTTCTATTTTTAGTAACGGTGGCCATGTTTTTTGACCTGCAGCCATGAAAATAAAAAAAATTGAAACTAGATACCCTAGTGATGATTCACTTAAAGTTCGGTTGCATTTGGCCCAATGGATTCAGAGGAGAAAATTTTTGAAACGGACGGAAGGACGGACGGACGGACGGACGGACGATGGACGCAAAGTGATGGCAAAAGCTCACCCTGGCATAGCCGGGTGACTAAAAATGGATGTGAATCTACAATTTTTTTGTTATGGCCTAATGTCAAATTAATCCATTTAGGTAAAGTGGATTTTTTAATGAAAACTGTTTGGAAAATTTTGTGAAAAAATTTTATGACCAATACAATGCCTTCAATTTTGGTTCAAATTAATCAAGAATACTATGCATGAACATTTTACAGATTCTTATGTTAGCTACTGGCATCCTTCTCAGATAACAAATTGTCACCAAATTAACTAAACTTGGTCAGCTACTTTTAAGGGACATCTATGCCGTGTTTCAGCATTTTTGTTAAGGTATTTCTGTATAAACTTTTTATGGGGTCTAAAATTAGCATCTCGCTGCAAGAATTCCTGAATGACAGATCAACATATTCTAGTAATAGTTCTTGGACAGCAAGTTTTAGAGAACATTGATGCATAGTTTCAATCCATTCTGAAATTTAAACAGAGGCTCCCAGGAGCCTGTAATTGCTCACTTGGCTTTTAGTTTCCAGGATTAGCTCTTTACTGTTCCCATGACCCATATTTGGGTCATGAGTATTTCTTGACAGGTTATGCCATATTTAACAACACATTTAAAATTAATAGATCAACTTATCATCTAGTGTTATATGTCGTTTGAAAGCTCATCCTATCTTGTTTCGAATTATAAAATTAGTTTTAGAATATTTGAAGAGATGTATTAAAGGATGGAGTGACATAATGTGTTATCTGTCCTTTAAAATTTCTTAATGGTAAACAGTAAAGCAAACTATAAACAAAATGCATAAAGCTGAAACCAAAACCTTGGTATGGCAGAAAAAAAGTCATTTTGCAAAAAAAAAAAAAAAATCATTTCCAAGGCTTAGTTTCTCTGGGAACCAAAAATTCCATCATCTATTACAACCCATTTCAGACCACCTTTCAAAAAAAATTGTGCAGAATTGCAGGATAGATAGATCTTGTCATGCTTACCCTTTTAACCCTATCAGATTTTTTATATCTGTAACAGTAATTTACCCTTACGTTCATCTTTTTAACAGAAGTTATCTTGTTTGGTTTTTGAACTAATCACTGACAATTTTGAAACTGCATACAGGCCATAAGTTTAGTTAAAATTGGCTAAGTGGTTTCAGACGAGAAGGTTTTTGAAATTATTGACAGATGATGAAAGGACATCAAGCAGACAATGGACACAGAGTGCTTTCAAAAACTCACATGGCCTTTAAGGGTAGGTGAGCTAAAAAGGTTTTCATTGGTTAATACATGTTTGTTTTAACTAAGTACAAACAGTCTAGTTGCACTTACAAGATATGGAATCTACCTGCCCAAAGGGGCTCATGCAACATCACAATTTCAACGATATATTTCATAATTGAGAAAACCTGGACAAAAGGTCCTTTTGAGGGTAAAATAGCCCTGGAAGAGGTGATTACATGTACATAATGGGCCACATATTCAAACCTTTCCTGATAATTTCTTAAATGAAAGATACAAAATTGGACATCGAAATTGAAGTTTTGACTCAATTAGACAATAATAATTTTATTTGAATAAAATCAACCAGATTCTGTTGCTCACCAAAATGTAATAAAGACCATAGACTCCTGAGAGCCTATATCGCTCACCTGGCTTTCAGTTGCTATCATCAAACTCACATTGTAAATTATACAGTTGAACTTCAGTCTCTCAAACTTTGGTAGCTCAAACACCACCAATATCTTGAACTGTATATTAAGTCTGATCAAGTTTTACCATATTTCTTTGTTGGGCTTTTTGACAATAACGTCCTTGCTAAGGATCACTTTCGACACCAGTTTTGAAGTTGAGACATTATTTTGTAAATGGTGGTCAATGACTTTTTTAACACCATATTTTTAAGTTATGATATCAATATCTATTTGGAAACCAAACTTCATTGAAATTGGACAATGTTGAATTTTCCCGCCTTTTTTGGCAGCCATTTGAAAATGGCAGTCAAAAAACAATTTTCAACACCTGTTTTTTAAGCAGTGACATCAATATCCACTTAAAATAAAATTTCATTCAAATCGGACCATTTGGAATTTTCCACTTTTTTGGCACCCATTCTGAAAATGACAGTCAGTGAACAATTTTTAATATCAGTATTGAAGTTTCGACATCATACCTATTTCAAGGAATCTAAATTTCATTGAAATCAGACAATGTTGAATTTTCCCGCCTTTTATTGGTTGCAATTTTGAAAATGGCAGTCAACAATCAATTTTCAACATCGGTTTTGAAGCCGCAACATCAATATCCATTTGGAAACCAAATTTCATTGAAATCGGACAATGTTGAATTTCCCGCCTTTTTTGGACGCCATTTTGAAAATGGTGGTCAACAACCACTTTAACATCAGTTTTAAAGTTGCAACATCAATACCTACTTGGAAACCAAATTTCATTGAAATCAGACAATGTTGAATTTTCCCGCCTTTTTTGGCGGCCATTTTGAAAATGGTGTTCAACGAACAATTTTCAACACCGGTTCTGATGTCACCACAGCAATATTTTATCAATTAACAATTAACCTTCATCTTCTATAGTTTTGGAAATAAAAGACGAAAAATGTGAAACTTTTGAAAATTCTGTGAAAAAACGGCAATAACTCCTACATAAGTTTTTGGATTTTCATCAAAATTTCGGGATGGGTAAATCTTGATATGCTGAACCTTTTTGCAATTTAAAGTTGACCTCTATCTGTTATAGTTTTTCAAATAAAAAATAAAAATAACTAGAAGTACTGCTGAACGCAGGAGGGCCCCGCAATAGAGAGTCACTTCCTTTGTAATTATCAACATTTGTTTAATGAAAATATTTTAAAATAAAAAATTAAAAAGTATAGGCAAATAAGATGTAGTGGCACAGCAAACCTGAAAATTGCTTACACGGTACAACTCATCATCATAAAGCTTCAGACCAAAAATGAAATCATTCCCACATGTAGACGCCCAGAAAACTTTGACGAAAAATTTTCACCCATAGAGCGGTATAATAAAAAGTTAAAGTATCGGCAAACAGGAAGTAGTGGCATGGCAAACCTGAAAATAGCTTACACAATACAACTCATCATCGTGAAGCTTTAGACTAAATATCATATATCATTCCAAGTTGTAGAAGCCCAGAAAACTTTGACGAAAAAATTTCATCCACAGAGAGGTATAATAAAAAGCTAAAGTATCGGCAAACAGGAAGTAGTGGCACAGCAAACCTGAAAATTGCTTACATGGTACAACTCATTATTATAAAGCTTCAGACCAAATATGAAATCATTCCCACGTAAAGAAGCCCAGAAAACTTTGACGAAAAATTTTCATCCCTACAGTGGTATAATAAAAATTTAAAGTATCGGCAAACAGGAAAAAGTGGCACGACAAACCTGAAAATCGCTTACACGGTACAACTAATCATCATAAAGCTTCAGACCAAATATGAAATCATTCCCACATGCAGAAACCTAGAAAACTTTGACAAAAAATTCTCATCCATAGAGTGGTATAATAAAAAGTAAAAGTATCGGCAAACAGGAAGTAGTGGCACAGCAAACCTGAAAATTGCTTACATGGTACAACTCATCATCATAAAGCTTCAGACCAAATATGAAATCATTACCACGTGTAGAAACCAAGAAAACTTTGACGAAAAATTCTCATCCATAGAGTGGTATAATAAAAAATTAAAGTAACGGCAAACAGGAAGTAGTGGCACGACAAACCTGAAAATTGCTTACTCGGTACAACTCATCATCATAAAGCTTCAGACCAAATATGAAATCATTCCCACATGTAGAAGCCCAGAAAACTTTGACGAAAAATTTTCATCCATAGAGTGGTATAATAAAATGTTAAAGTATCGGCAAACAGGAAGTAGTGGCACGGCAAACCTGAAAATTGCTTACACGGTACAACTCATCATCATAAAGCTGCAGACCAAATTTGAAATCATTCGCATCTGTAAAAACCCAGAAAACTTCGACCGAAAATATTGTTGACGGACAGACGGACGGACGGACGGACGGACAAAGTGAAAACTATGGGGCACCCGCATCTCGATGCGGGGCCCTAATTAAAATTTTGAAAATTTTACGGAAAAAGGGCAATAACTTATGACGGGCATTTGGATTTTCATTAAAATTAAATTTCCATGCTAATTTTCCCCCATCAGATTTTTGATATCTGTAACAGTTTTTGACTTATTAGCAAAACAACAATTTACCCCTATGTTCAATTTTTAGTAACAGCAGATATGTTGTTTAATCTTCGGTCTAATCAAACACAATTTTGAAACTGCATA
>MJUU01062613.1:0-15184 GCA_002080025.1 Modiolus philippinarum
AAACGTTTTTTGAAAACCTACGACTTTTCCCCATAGTTAACTACTAACGAGGCTGGCTACAAATCATTGATCAGTGTTCGATCCCGGACGATCACGCACTGGTAGTTAAAATACTGATATTCAGCATTGGAACATGCTCTCCAAGTCACAAGTTTAACATTGAACCATATGGAAAGACACATTCCTGACTGAAACAATATGGCTAATTGACCCCCAAATTACCAACATCTATCCTTCATTAACTCTTTTAAAGAAATGTGTCTGGCTAGTCTGCATCATATCGAATACTACCGCTATCGGGGAACAAGGTGTTACGTTGAAAACCTATTGGAAAACGCATTCAAAGACCTTCTTCCCCAAAACTACTTGGTGAATTGGAATGAAACTCGGTGACAAAAGTTGATAATGTGTCAAGCAAATCTGCGTCATATCAATGATGGCCACCAGCGGGGAACGTAGTTTAACGTAGGAACCCGTGGGAAAGCATTCTAAGATCTTTTTCTCTGAAGTAACAGGGCTAATAAGAACCAAACGTGATTACAATTGTCCTTGAGTGGTCCTCTTTCAGAAATGCTTCTTCCTCATTCAAGATCATCTCCTCGGAAACAACTTTTTCTCACTGGAACCAAACGTGGTCACAATTGTCCCTTTCGAAAAGTTTGTCCAATAAGTCCAAATTAGGTCCAAAATGGCAACGAACAGTTTAATATATAGGACCCAATAGTAATGCATTGATAAATCTCCTCTAAAACGGCTTGAATAATTTGTGGCAATAGTTCTTGGGTTGTTCCCTTCAATGTTTGTGATTTTGATGTTGCTACTTCATCAAATATAGGCGCCAGGCGGGAACATAGTTAAATTTAGAACCCTATGGGAATTCATTAAAATATCATACCATATTACATCAATGTCGTTCGTCATACTAGAAAATGAGACCAGTCAACATTAATTTTTTTTGGACTATCTGTATTGGCCATAGACCAGGTGAGCTACAGGATCTTAAAAGAAATTAGTTTTGTCATCAGCAAACCTATAGCTTAGAAGCTTTTTGTCAGTCTCTTAGCCTCTTGTTGAACGCTTGTTTAGAATAACATCACCATTAACAAAAACAAATAAAAGTACACGTGTGTTTCGCCAATTATTATCCCTGAACTTTTTGTTAATACTTGTACATTATACATCTTTTACAATTTGTTGAAGTCAGAATGTCTTTCCTCTTTGAACCAGTTGAGATTTTGAAAAAAAAACAATGAAGTTATACAAATATGCCTATGCTAATTTCTAGGGAAAAGTTATCGAAAATACTAAAAAATTGGCCTAAGGTGTATTTTAATATGCTTTGTAATGTTGAAATATATACTGAAAGAAATATCCATTTATGTTTTATGTCATAGATTAAAGCAACTAAGATCTTAGTACTGTTTGTTCTGTTATTGAATCAAATCTAGAAATCAAGCAGTTTTCAGAAGGTTGAAGTAAAATATATGTGCAACAAACTACGATCAATTCAGAGAAGATATTACAAGACGTCTATATTTATATATGTTGTATGTGGTATGGACGCCAACTCGTCCTATAATCATAATTCGTATTTCAACTTTTAAATAGAAGTGTTGTATATATTTTGTTGACGAATTTTAGTCCCTTTACAACTGCGGCTAATTTCATAATCTTCATTGCTTTTTTAATTTTTTTTTGTATAAAGAAACAACTTTCAAAAGACAAATCTTTTGCAACCTTATATTTTTTTTAATTTATTTTAGTAAAAATAGTACCTTTCATTGATTTGGTATCAAAATGAACGCAATTTCCAATAAACTCCATTCGTTAGCAGTGTTGTTTCTTGTTGTTTTGGCTGACCGCAGTTGTGAAAGTCGTCTATTTTTGTCCTGAAACTATTCCTCTTCTTTTCCTTATACTTTAAGTTGTCAGACCTTCCATGTTAATGTTTCAGTACTAACATCAGACCTGATGACGTTTCGTGCGGGTGTTGTGTTGCTTTCTTGACTAACTATTACATTCTGCTCTTTCTGTCTATTTCTTTCGTCAAGATTACGAGATTTGTGTCAACGGTATTCCTGATCTGGCATCACTTTTCGAGACGATCAGCTTTTCTCTTCGTTGTAGCTAAGAGAACCTGACTAGGTTTCTTGGTTTACCTTGATCATTGTCTTGCTCGCTGAAGAAGAGAAGGTCAATATCATTTCCTTTGATCTTTGATGGTGACAGCAAGTTAAGTTTAGATTTCAGCTGGAAGTGAAATTTTGGTTGTATTAACACTAACTATCACATGTATCAGTATCGACATGAAAATTTTAAACACCTTACTGTAAATTTAGTACTAAAAGAATATATCTCCAATATAAAACAATATTCAAGCAAAATATGACTAAGTAAAAAAAAATCTGGTTTTTATTTTAGGAGACGAAATCCAAAAGTTAAGGATTTCAGCTTCAGTGCGCCAACACTAGTAAAAGAGGCATCCAAACCTGTCTTTAACGTACATGGTAAGTATAAAGGGCACTCAATACAATATAATATGCAACTCATAAATGCGTTCCATATATAATAAAACTGTAGTTAATTCGGAATTTTCCTTTAGAACATTTCTTCCAAGATGAATAAAATGTCAATGAGCCAAAAGGATTGACATATCAAAATATCTCCAAACAGATACGATGTTTGAAGAAAGATATCTACTGGTAAAGTGATTGTGGGTTTTGTTTATGATTTTTGTAATTGTGTTAGTGTCTTCTGTCGTTGGTATTCCATTTTCTTATTTTTGCCTAATCTATTGACTATGTGTTTTCGTTTACTGGGTAGTCTACTGTTTAAAAAAATGGGAAAAATTGTGGCTGAGCACAGGATATATCTGATTACCGGAATAAAAAAATACTCCAAACTATTTACTGTGTGTAAAATTACAAAGTTATTTCATGTATTTATTCTAATAGCGTTGATGAGGAACAAAAGTAAAAATGTTGTTCCTTCCCTTGTTTTTACCATGTATTTGTAGAGACTTTGTCTCATGTGCATTTACTCCATATCCTTTCATTCACCATTGAATAATAAGTTGCCCAGAGAAGTACATTTCATACTATTATCATTTTTACTAAACTAGTAGAATAGTAGAATACCGAAGGAACAAAGCACAAGATTACATAAATCAAAGTCCAGAGACAAGACAAAAGCAAGAACACTAGAAGACAGAAAACCAAAGACACTACATGCCCACAAAACACTCAAACACTGCATATACAACACAATAAACTGAAGCACTAACTCTAAAAAGCGATTTCATCCCACTGTAGTAAGTGACGTTATGGTATCGTCACCGTGAATATTTAGGAGAATTTGAAATGGGGGGGGGGGGGGTAATAAAATCTAATAGTTCTGTAAAGTGTGTTAAAAGGTAATGAAAACATAAGTAATCGACATTGATGATATTAAATTTTAATGTCACTATTGTCGAACAAAGCAAGGGATAAAGCGAACAGGGTTTGTCATTGCGTTGTTTGGCACTTGGGAAATTATCGTTGATGTTAATGACGATCAATTACATGGATTTCCAAATGTTTTTATTTTATCTGCACTAAAGAGATATAAGTTGTCGAAATGCGCATATATAGAAATTCGATTTACAGGAAATTTGGTATTTGTAATTAATCATATTACAATTGAAAAATATTTTTCTTACCAACTACTTTGACGAGAAAGAATCTGAAATATCTGTTTTTATAAAAAAAAAACATTTCATTAGTTTTTAGCTTTTTTAGTTTCAATTGGTTGTTTTTTTTATCAATTAGTTTTGCGTTATGGATTTTCAAATGTTTTAATTAGGCGAAACGGCCATCATTCTTGAGAAATTAAACTTAAAGGAATTGTTTTATTTAGACATTATTAACACATTTCAAATTACTATTTGTGAGACAGACTACAGCATCAGCAGTTAAAATGTACTGTTTATAATTAATACAACATCTATTTTTGTTATTTCTTACTATTTACAGAATTAAAGACATTCAGTGGAAAATGAAGACGAAGGAGTCTTCCATGAATGTAAACTGTATAAGACAGAGACAAGTTCATAACATTTACTCCTTAGTGCTTTGTAAATATTTAAGTATATGTATTTTCATATGTCGTATCATGTGCTGTTTTATGATTAATTATAATTCAAAATAATTTATAAGAATCTTTTTCATTGTCAACCTATTTGTAGTGAGTTGGATAAATGCAGCAATTTAGTCTTTAGTCTTTTCAAATTAAAAAGAAATATTGTTACGTGAACTACGTATTAGATATATCTCTTGTCATCAAATGTACATTTTTTACAAATATGTTATAGAAATGTATTGTGAATGACCAGAAATTCGTTTACAATGCTATAAATTAATTCACCAGCTTTGCACTTTATCAACTCATCATAAGAGCAACTCAGCCCTGAGACATGTACTCCTAACAAAGGAGCTCGGTTATCGAATGCACTGCATATCTCTTTTAAGGTGTCTGGTAGGTATTGTTTTCCTATTGTAGAATTTTGTGAATTTTGCTTGTGTAGAAACATAATTGTATTAATGTTCAAATTATTGAATAAAATTTGGGGGTCACCATGCATTTAAGCGCAAACACTGAAATTGGAAATTTAAGGATTTTACATAGCAATGATAGAAAAAAATGGTTATATGAGAGGATAGCTAGAAAATTTAATTGTAGAATTTGTTCATACTTTGCATGTGTTTTGAAATCACAATATAGTTTACATATAGCAAAGTAAAAGTCACCGTTGAAATAACGGAATAAATTGCAAACTGTTTATTTCTCTTGTGATATCTCTATGAAACTCTTTTATCAAAGCATCTCCCTTCCATAAATAATATTCTATAGGCATGATACTCATTCTTGGTTATCAAGTGCTCCTCAAGAGGTCTGATACATTGCATAGTGTTTTTCTACATTTTCCGTTGGTTTCTATCTTCTTTGTCTTCTTTCCTCTTGGACTTTGGCTCTTGACAATACTGATTGGTAATATTCATATCCCCCTTGAAAATGTGCACCATTTATTTAGAACAAGATTGCTACGCGTAGCTATGTCCCCCGCCGCCGCGGTAAAGTCGATAAAGTCCCATAACTCATGAAAAATTTTGCGAATCAAAATGGCGACAGGATATGATCAACTGCATTAGGTTGCAAACAGCCAAGCAAAATTTCAGCAAAATCCCTTAATTGGATTTTGAGGAGATGTGTCCACAAAGTCTTCCTATGTTGTAGTATGCATAAAGTCGATAAAGTCCCATATTTCCCGTAAAATTTGTCCAATCAAAATGGCAGCATAATATGATCAAGTACATATGGTGGCAAATGTTCACACAAAATTTCAGCATAATCCGTTCAGTGGTTTCCCAGGAGTTGCGCCCACAAAGTGTTCCTAAGCTGTAGCATGCGTTAAGTCGATAAAGTCCCATAACTCCTGTAAAATTTGACGAATCAAAATGGCTATGCGATATGATCTTGTACATAAGTTGACTAACAATCCTGTAAAATTTGAATGAATTCTGGCCGGCTGTTTCTGAGAAGTTGCGTCCACAAGATTTGCCATTGTAAAACAATGTGGAAATAATCAAAGTCCCATACATTTGTAACTCCTACAAAATTTGATAAATCAAAATGGCGATGCGATATGATATAGTACTAATAGTGACTAACAATCCTGTAAAATTTGAATGAATTCTGGCCAGCGGTTTCTGAGGAGTTGCGTCCACAAGATTTGCCGTTGTATAACAATGTGGAAATAATCAAAGTCCCATAACTCCCACAAAATTTGACGAATCAAAATGGTGATGCGATACGATCTAGTATAAATGGTCACTAACAATCCTGTAAAATTTGAATGAATTCTGACCAGCGGTTTCTGAGGAGTTGCGCCCACAAAAAGCGTGACACACGGACGCACGGACGCAAAGATGCATGGAAACAGACCATTACAATGTCCCTCCGTCACGTTGCGGCCGTGGACAATAAATGGTTTCTGAGGAGTTGCGTCCACAACATCTCCATTTGTATAGTATTGCTAAAAATCGTCAAAGTCCCATAACTCCTATAAAAATTGACGAATCAAAATGGCGGTGCGATATGATCTAGGACATATAGTGACTTACAATCCTACAAAATTTGAACAAAATCCAATACACGGTTTCCGAGGAGTTGCGTCCACAAGATCTCCAGTTGTATAGTATTGCTAAAAATGGTCAAAGTCCAATAACTCCTATAAAATTGACGAATCAAAATGGCGGTGCGATATGATTTAGAACAAATAGTGACTAACAATCCTACAAAATTTGAACAAAATCCAATACATGGTTTCCGAGGAGTTGCGTCCACAAGATCCCCAGTTGTATAGTGTTGCTAAAAATGGTCAAAGTCCCATAACTCCTATAAAAATTGACGAATCAAATTGGCAGTGCGATATGATCGAGTACATATAGTGACTAACAATCCTACAAAATTTGAACAAAATCCAATACATGGTTTCCGAGGAGTTGCGTCCACAAGATCCCCAGTTGTACAGTATTGCTAAAAATGGTCAAAGTCCCATAACTCCTATAAAAATTGACGAATCAAAATGGTGGTGCGATATGATTTAGTACAAATAGTGACTAACAATCCTACAAAATTTGAACAAAATCCAATACATGGTTTCCGAGGAGTTGCGTCCACAAGATCTCCAGTTGTATAGTATTGCTAAAAATGGTCAAAGTCCCATAACTCCTATAAAAATTGACGAATCAAATTGGCAGTGCGATATGATTGAGTACATATAGTGACTAACAATCCTACAATATTTGAACAAAATCCAATACACGGTTTCCGAGGAGTTGCGTCCACAAGATCTCCAGTTGTATAGTATTGCTAAAAATGGTCAAAGTCCCATAACTCCTATAAAAATTGACGAATCAAAATGGCGGTGCGATATGATCTAGTACATATAGTGACTAACAATCCTACAAAATTTGAACATAATCCAATACACAGTTTCCGAGGAGTTGCGTCCACAAGAAAGTGTGACAGACAGACGGACGGACGGACGGACGGACGGACGGACACACGGACGCAGACCATTACTATGTCCCACCGTCGCGGTGCGGCGGGAGACAAAAAAGTGACGACAAAAGTAAGAAGCAACTTTAGGCAATTAAATATAAAATTGTGGGTAAAACCAGATTTAATAATGCAACAAACTCCCGCTTCTATGATTACCATCTATAGCAACTGTGTGCCCAGATTGTGTTAAATGTCGAAGCCATAGTTTTGTAAAAAATAAACCGTCTTGCTTCATACAAGTAAAGTGATTTTGTTTTTTCGTACACAAGTCACAACTAGGAGAACCCTCAATAATAGCTCCACGCAGAACATACCAAACAACGGCAGTAGAATACCGAAGGACCAAAGCACAAGATTACACAAATCAAAGTCCAGAGACAAGGCAAAAGCAAGAACACCAAAAGACGGAAGACCAAAGACACCACATGCCCACAAAACATTACATATACAACACAAAAAACTAAAGCACTAACAGTGTGAACTCTCAATAAACAAGAGTGACATCAGGTGCTCCGGAAGGGTAAGCATGTCCTGCTCTGTGCACAGTACTCGTCACACTGTCAGTGGGTCAATCCAAGGTAAAGTTAAAACCGGTAATGTCAAATCAGGGAAGACGCGAATCTAGCTGAAAATGTCAGTTTTTATTTGTGACACTGACATTTCATATCTATCTATGATGTCGTGGTGACGGCCATAGAATTTCTGAAGGGACAAAAATAACAAAGGCTGAACATATCCCTGACTCAGCAGTATTTGTGACAGTGCTTTTGCTCTTTCCACAAAGTCACTGTATGTACTGCACGCTCTACAGTAACAAATTAATTGTGAAATATATACTCGATATGCTGGGGATGCAGGTATATTGCTGCAGAGAAAGGGAAAGTTCACAATTGGAAAGTCAAAATCATCACGTTTGTCATATAATCTAGATTTCAGACGTCCATGTTCGTCAATGTATAACAAAAGGTCAAGGTATGAAGCAGAATCGAGTTTATCGGTTGTCTCTTTAATTTCAAGTTCATTGGGGTAGATACGATGTAAATATTCTTTAAATCTTGGGTTATTAAGAAAAAGTACATCGTCTATATATCTGAAGCTGAAATTAAAAGTCTGGGCTACCAAAATCATACAAAACCGTCTTCAATAAAAGTAGAAATTAAATTGAACACTTATAAATCGAATCAGATCTGGATATCGTGTAATAAATTTCCTGAGAGACACTATCAATCTAGATATTACGAAACCCTGTTATTAAAGCTTCTGAATTAAACATCTACGTCGTCTGTGTCGTTGTAAAAGATTTTGACAGTGACTACATGCTCTAGCATAAGGGATTTATTGAGGAATATATACCCTATAGACTGGGGAAGACGGACTATTCCTGTTGAGGTTGGGAAAAGTTACAATATTAAAATTGAAATCATCTCTTTTGTTAATAATTTTTGTGCTGCGATTGGCACTCTCAAAATAATCTTTCTTCCGTATTTTACAGATAGCTGAACTTTTTTTCCACCAGATAGCTGAACTTTTTTTCCACCATATTGTATGTTCAGGGTGCAAATTTTGTGTAATCAGATCCTTTCACACCTTTTAACCAATAGATCTGAAAATGTGGCGAGTGGTTTATATACATTGAACATGTGTACCTCCTATTTTGGTTGCATTTTAATTTTTTCCCGGATTTGAGGTCTGGTTGAACTTTGTTATTTTTCGACAAATTAAACTTTGCCATTTGTCAACAAAATATAACTTGGTACATGGTACTTTAAACTTAAATGCTTTATTTATTTAATGATGATGACAAAAGCCCGAGGGCTACAAAGTTTAAACTTTAAACATGGAACAATTTTGTCTAATCAATTCCTCTCACAGTTTTTAACCAAGATATCTGAAATTTTGCAGAATGTTTCACTATACATTTAGCATATGTATCTCTTATTTTTTTTTAACAATTTATGTGAATTGTAATAAATTACTACAACATTTACTTTCTAAAGTAGAGAGGCATGAACAATGCTCTTCCGAGGGTATTAACAATCCTAAAAAGAACAGTTTAGTGCTTAATAATTATCTGTTGGTGAAGTCCCCGTAGTGTGAAGATGTTTCAGTTCATCGTTTTAATGTAGATACAGTCATAACTTATATAGGGAATAAGGTTGTAACTAGTCCTGAATTTGTATCACAATAGGAAACTTGAAATCATCAAGCTTGTCATAAATTCTGGTTATAAGTGGTTCATCTGTCCCTTTCGAGAAATTGATCTTAATGTTAGACCGACCTTTTTGTTTTTGTAGTGTCTTGTGTTGACTGATACATATAAAATATACAAAATATCTACTCACTTTACCATGGATTACTGGGAAAGAGGGCATCATAATATTGTCTTAATATCGTGTGAAAAGTTTTTTTTTATGAATTCAGTTTTAAAAGATGCAGATATAAATTGGAAAAGTACGATTCATTTTTACTGGAAACTTCTTAAGTGCTGGAATGTCAACCCATAAAATTCGAAAAAAATATTATCTTCCAAAACGCCAAGAATGTTATTGATATCATCCATTTGTGACTGTTGTTGGTGTAGTACTTGACACAGAGAAATCTTTCATGAAATAGGATGAAATACATGTATCTGCATCAACCATTTAATTTATAATAAAAAATATCTTGTGTTAAGTAGATGAAACTTATCTAGGCGAAGGTGGTTTACAGAGTAGAAAAATCTAAAGGTTTTATGCTGTGGCAGAATTTTGAGGATTAAAGACTCTGAAGAATACCCTTTGAAGTGTTTAGAATTCCCATCAGATACGAGACTAGTAGATAAAGCCTTAAAGATTAACTCCCTCCATCGTAGTTTTGTCCGTAGCTATATTTGATATTACTGATTATTCGGATTTCGTTTGGTTTTATGCATTTTATAAATTTTTTGATATTATGGATTTCACTTGTTTGGGTTCTAGTGCTGCTGATGAGGAATAAATTTCCGAAATGGCCATACAGCTCATTAAAATTATATCAGTTGGAGTTAACATTTGTGTTATGGTCTCATGTTCATTTACTCCATATCCTTTCGTAAAATATTTAATACAGGAGCTTGTCTTTTATTGCAGTGTGGAGTTCGTAAAACAATTCCCCGATGTAGAGATGTATGCTCTTTATTTTTCTTAGATATGGTGTACTTGTACATGATATAATATATATGTGTACACTTTGTTCAATTACTATCTTAATTTATGTAAATTCTAAAACCGAATGATTAACTCCCTCCATTGTAGTTTTATCCTTAGCTATATTTGATATTACTGATTATTTGGATTTCGTTTGGTTTTATGCATTTTATATATGTTTTGAAATTATGGATTTCCTTTGTTTGGGTTCTAGTGCTGCTGATGAGGAATAAATTTCCGAAATGGCCATACAGATCATTAAAATTAATGCAGTTGGAGTTAACAAATGTGTTATGGTCTCATGTTCATTTACACCATATCCTGTCGTAAAATCTTCATATTATATTTGGAGGTCCATTTGAGAGTGTTGAAGAAGCATAAGAATTTGTAAAAGTAGAATTTCGTACAACAACGAATGGAGCTTGCTGTGTATCTTTCCTACAAAGAATTCCATTCTTGAATCATACTAGTCTTTGTACATGTATCCAATGCACGTTTTTTTTTAAATCAACTTAACTTATAAAAATATATGTTGCGAGACAGCTAAATGTCATATAGATTGGACAAAATAAGAAAGTCTGTATAGCTGTCGTGCATGGAGAACAACAAAATAAAAATATGTAATAAAACTAAAATCTAAAAAATTTTTTTAGATTTTAGTTTTATTACATAGTTTTATTTTGTTGTTCTCCATGCACGACAGCTATACAAACTTAACTTATATACCGATTTAAAATATTTGACCCCTTTTTACGGTAAATCGAACATATACATACCGAGTGAGCATTTTACAGGAGTATTTAATTGGCAATTTACTCGAGATCCTGTGGTCGATACAGCGACTTTATAGATGAGCTCGGTTGCTAACAAATAGGCTACTTAGAAAAGGGTATGTTTCCCCTGACTTGAAGCCCTCACTGCAGAGTTTTTTACGGTCGATATTACGATGTTGCATTGGGATATCTATTTCCCAGATGAAAAAAGATCTTATCCTTTAAAAGCTTAACACCGCTATTTCCTCAACCGAATTTTCCATGTACACAACGTGTGTTCTATAAGAAGCAGGAGATGCTAACTCTACCGGTGCACCTTATCTCACCCATGGCTTTTTATGGGTCAGTGTTGTTCATACATTGTATCTATGTATGTTTCCTTTTTTTCTTGTCTGTGTGTTGTCTTTGTATCTTTTTGTTTCCGATATTGCCAATGTCTTTGTATTATTCCTTTTTAAACTGACGGTTTGGTTCTCGCATACTTGACCACCTTACTACTCTAGTGCATTGTACGATTTAGCAAACAGGAAAGCTTCCTCAATCCTTAAATAAATGTAACAATATTTCAATGTTGAACAGCCACGATATAAATCAATGGCAAACGAAAAGCAAGTCAACGGGCCAAAGAGGATACAAACGGATACCAAAGAACAAAAAAGACTAAACAAAGTAACTGATCTGAACATTCATAAGACCATCTGACAATCTCTATATAGTGCTTCGGTTAGTTAACACTCAAGTGCATGAATCCTTTTATTGTCATGAAAAGGTTGATGTCGTGTCAGATTGGTAAAGCATCGCACCAATGATAAACTTTGAGTATAAAAAAAAATATTATGTTGACATAAAGATGAAAAGGAAAGGAAATGGGGTAAATGTCAAGGAGACAACATCCCATATCCAGGTTAAAACGATCCAAAACAAACCATCTAGGGGTCACCGTACGGTCTTCAACACAGCGAGAAACCTCACACCATATAGCAAGCCCAAAATGGCCCCAAAAAGATAAAAAAGTGAATAAATCAATGGAAACAAACCACAGTTTTGTTACTGTTCAACCACTGCTACTATTGTCGCTCAAAAGAAAATCTTTATGGTCGTCGTCACGATGTGATGGATCATTATAATGTCTTTATCTCTAAAATGCAGCTGCACATATTTCAATAGATCCCGAGTTATTTCAGGATGGACAGGTAAAAAATGTGTCATTACACCAGATCTTTTATTTATATGTACATTGTGATGGATGCAACATCTAACGTTCTGATGCATTGCGGCCATGTAAATATTTTGATGCCTGCTGAAGATGTTTCTCATGAATTTTCAAATAGGTCGTACATTATGGGGTGCAAATTTTCTGTTATTGTATACTTTATCCTTTGTTAAAAAAGGAAAAATATACGTATTTTACTGACTATCTTCAATTATTGTCCATTATACATGTATGTAATTCAGAAATCTTCAAAGGGATATTGTTTCATATTCCCTGTCTATGTTGTAAATCCTTGAGCAGTAAAGTAAAAGAGATATACATGTATCAACCAATATTCCTTTTGAATCTTGAATTACTATTCAAGGCTTGTACATCAAACGACAAAAACATTTGACCTGTGTGAAAAAATTCAATGTTTTGACAATATTATTGCTTTGACATTTAACACATTCTGGGCACACAGAAGCTATAGTTAGTCGTCATATAAGCAGGAGGTTGATGCATCATTAAACCTGGTTTAACCCACCATTTTATTTATAAAATACCCGTGCCAAGTCGGGAATATAACGGCTTGCCAAAAATGCTCTGTGTTGGGCTGTTTCCTGATTCTGTCGTATGTTATACGGATTTTCCTTACTGGTCTCTCCCTTTGATCGAGTCGGACGTTTGTTGTGACTTTTATTTATTTATATTCTGCTAGAGGTGCTACAAGTTTGCTTAAAACCATAAAAAAAGACTTTGTTTCTCTTACCACAGCCATGCGGTCTTGTATCCTCAGTCAAGCTACCAACTTAATTGCAGGAACTAGTGGGAAATTTTACATCAACAGGATATATTAATAAATGTAGAAATGTGTGTTTTGACATCATGTTTAGGAGGCTCACTCCTGATGTTGTTTATATCAAGGATTTATTGAAACATCTTGAAATTGATTAAGCATTGTAGAATAAATGAAATGGTTTTAACGGAGATAGACAACATTAGAAATTGGACGGGAAATGGATTTCTCTGGATTTGCCCTTAATTTAACATTAGGACTATTTTTCATTTAAAAGCTAGGAAGTTATATCAAGAATTTTATGAAAACTTGCCAGGTGTCTTACTTTGACAAATAGAGGACATTCATGAAATAAAAATTAGCGGTCCGTGTGTAAATTTTTTTTAGGCATTAAGCTGGAGAATAGCAAAGGAGTTCCAAAATATGACACATGTATTAGATAAATAATTACGAAAACAGAAAAAAGATCTTTGTCTTCATCATTAGCATCATTACGAGTTATTAATGATATAACCCGTGCATTTAACACGCCCCCCCCCTCCCCCGATCTGTAAAATTTATTAGCGCCCGAAAGAAATCTGTTTGACATGCAACATGAAACTGCTTCACGGCTAAGAAGTAAAGCGAATGTATGCAATTTCAATATTGCAACCTTCAATGGATTATTTCTCCTTTGATATATCCTATGGTTTCATTGATCGAAATTTATAAATATTTGCTATCAAGGTGATTTTGTGTATGTCTGCATTTATATTGTAATTTAAAAAAATCAAGAATGACTTCAAAATATTAGTACAATCTTTAAAAAAATCTTAAAATGCACACGATTTTAAGCTAGATTGTGCTCGCACTGAGGCGTCCGAATTTTAGGTTGCGTTGATGTTATCTGTAAGACCAAAGTTAAAATAACCGAATTCTTTTACTAAACCTATTTCCAAAGGGAATATCATGAAGAATTGGAAATTGGGAATTTGTTCCAGTTTACGAAAAGAAAAGCGAGGCTTTGAGAATTCAATTCATATTTATTTATGAAGATATATAAAATAGCATTTACAAATTAAATCAAACGTTTTATAACATGCCAAAATCTTGTTACTTTTGATGACATATATGATCATTTCGTAAGGCAATATATTGATTGATAAGAAGTGCAATTTATCTTTGCTGTTTAGGTGCAAAAAGCATGCACAAACTAAGAGTCCATGAAAATTTTGTCAATATACTTAAACCCTAAAATTTGTCAATTACTTTTCTTAAAATCGCTAAACCACAAAATCTTCTCATTTTAACATTTCATGCACAATTTGTGGGAAAATATAGACGTCAAAGCTAATATGGCATTGCTACAGCCTAAAAATGCTAATATGTATCAATGAAAAGTTTTCTCTTGATATACAGTAGGGTGCAGACATAACCTCTCGCCAAGTTAACTTGAACCAGTCATAAAAGCTCTTCTAAGTTAACTTAGGACCGTTTTCAAGATAACTTAGACCAGTCATAGAAGCTACTCTAAGGTAACTTTAGAACTGTTCTAGAGCCCTGACTGCTCTGACCTGTTCTGGTCATAGAATCCTGACTGCTTTGACCTGTTCTGGTCGTAGAGCCCTGACTGCTCTGACCTGTTCTGGTCATAGAGCCCTGACCGCTCTAACCAGTCACAGAATCCTGACTGCTCTGACATGTCATAGAGCCCTGACTGCTTTAATGTTACAGCAATGGAAACGTTCAACATTCTCAAATTAGCGCTCATCGTGTGCATCGTGTGCACTCGTCGTGTAAAGCGTGTGCGTGTATCGTGTGGCGTTCTCTGTTCATTTGCGTGTATCGTGTATGTTACGTGCGTTTATATATACTTTCATTCAAAAGACCACATTTTATAGATATATTTGCCCGTTTTCTTTGCCTAGAAAAATTATTTATTTTCATGAAAATTTCGAACAAATAAATTATTTGTTTCCACGACAAGTAGGATTAAAATATAATTTTTTTCTGGGACCTGCATGGGACTAATATAGGTCCAAGCTGGGACCAAGGTTAAATTATTAATTTACAAAATCGCCCAATTCCCACCCCATATTTTGGAGCTGATTTTATGTGAAAAAAATATTTTGGCTGCCAAAATGGTGAAAAAAAATTTTCTTAAGGAGGCTTTCTG
>MJUU01062613.1:15500-35145 GCA_002080025.1 Modiolus philippinarum
ATGAAGAAAATCTGCCTTTTCTTATATATTTCATGTTAAATTACAGAAAGTTGAAGTATTGCGGGCATCGATATAATATCGAGTGAAAAAAAACTGCTTTTTCTTATATACTTTAGGTTAAATTACAGAAAGTTGAAGTATTGCCGGCATAGATATAATATTGAATGAAGAAAATCTATGGGAACAAACTGTGCGCCGCTTTTAGCTGACCTTTTCCTCTACTCGTACGAGGCCAAGTTTTTACAAGGGCTTATTCAAAGAAAACAAAAACATTTAGCCCAGTCCTTTAATTTCAGCTTCCGCTACATAGACGATGTGCTTTCTCTTAATAATCCTAAATTTAAGGATTATTTACATCAGATCTATCCAAATGAGCTTGAAATTAAAGAAACAACTGAAACACCTACTTCAGCTTCGTACTTAGATCTTTTATTGTATATTGACGAAGATGGACGTTTGAAATCTAAGCTATATGACAAGCGTGATGATTTTAATTTCCCCATTGTGAACTTTCCCTTTCTTAGCAGCAATATACCTACCTCTCCAGCCTATGGAGTGTACATTTCACAGTTGATTCGTTACTGTCGAGCTTGTAGTTTGTACAGTGATTTTTTGAACAGAGCAAAAACACTGTCCCAAAAGCTGCTTAGTCAGGGATTTGTTCAACCTTTGTTAATTTCATCCCTCAAGAAATTCTATGGCCGTCACCATAGCATCATTGAAAGATATGACGTGTCAGTATCCCAAATGAAAGTGGACATTTTCAGCTAGATTCACGTCTTCCCGGATTTGACTACCGACTTTGACATTTTCCTGGATTGAATCACTCACAGTGTGACGGGTGCTGTTAACAGAGCAGGACATGCTTACCCTTCCGGAGCACCTGATGTCACTCTCAGTTTCACTGGAGTTCACACTGTGAGTGCCTTTGTTCTGAATGTTGTGGTTTCTGGTTCTGTGCTTTGTGTCTGTCTGGCGTCATTGTTTTTGTGTCTAACGTCATTGTTTTCTGTGTTCTCGTTTTTGCCCTGTCTTTGGACTTCGATTTTTGTGAATATCTCCCCTTTGTTCCTTCGGTATTCTACTGCCGTTGTTTCTTATATATTTCATGTTAAATTACAGCAAGTTGAAGTATTACGGGCATCAATATCATATCGAATGAAGAAAATCTGCCTTTCCCTGTATATTCAGGTTAAATAACAGCAAGTTGAAGTATTGCGGCCATGGATATAATATCAAATGAAGAAAACCTGCCTTTTCATATATATTTCATGTTAAATTACAGCAAGCTGAAGTATTGCGGGCATCAATATAATATCGAATGAAGAAAATCTGCTTTTTCTTATATATTTCATGTGAAATTACAGAAACTTGAAGTATTGCAGGCATCGATATAATATCGAATAAAGAAAATCTGCCTTTTCTTATATATTTCATGCCTTCATGTTAACTTTCAAAAACTTGAAGTATTGCGGGCATCGATATAATATCGAATGAAGAAAATCTGCTTTTTCTTATATATTTCATGTTTAATTACAGCAAGTTGGAAGTATAGCGGTCATCGATATAATATCGAATAAAGAAAATCTGCCTTTTCTTATATGTTTCATGCTAAATTTAAAAAAGTTGAAGTATTGCGGTCATCGATATAATATCGAATAAAGAAAATCTGCCTTTTGTTATATATTTCATGTTAAATTACAAAAAGTTAAGTATTGCGGGCATTGATGTAATATCGAATGAAGAAAATCTGCTTTTTCTTATATATTTCATGTTAAATTACAGCAAGTTGAAGTATTGCGGGCATAGATATAAAATTGAATGAAGAAAATCTGCCTTTTCTTATATATTTCATGTTAAATTACAGAAAGTTGAAGTATTGCGGGCATCGATATAATATCGAGTGAAGATAATCTGCTTTTTCTTATATATTTCATGTTAAATTACAGCAAGTTGAAGTATTGCGGGCATCGATATAATATCCAATGAAGAAAATCTGCCATTTCTTATATATTTCATGTGAAATTACAGACATTTGAAGTATTGCAGGCATTGATATAATATCGAATAAAGAAAATCTGCCTTTTCTTATATATTTCATGCCTTCATGTTAAATTTCAAAAAGTTGAAGTATTGCGGGCATAGATATAATATCGAATGAAGAAAATCTGCATTTTCTTATATATTTCATGTTAAATTACAGCAAGTTGGAAGTATTGCGGTCATCGATATAATATCAAATAAAGAAAATCTGCCTTTCTTATATATTTCATGTTAAATTTCAAAAAGTTGAAGTATTGCGGGCATCGATATAATATCGAATGAAGAAAATCTGCTTTTTCTTATATATTTCATGTTAAATTACAGCAAGTTGAAGTATTGCGGGCATCGATATAATATCGAATGAAGAAAATCTGCCTTTTCTTATATATTTAAGGTTAAATTACAACAAGTTGTAGTATTGTGGGTTGAAAATGAAATATGTAATTCTTCTAATGTTTGATGTTTGTGGCTGTTTGCAGGATATTTTTTTTACTACAGGGCTGATTTTTGTTTATTTATTTTTTACAAAATGACGGAAATTTACAATTTTCGAGTACATAAAAGTGACTGTTTTTTGATAGTTCTGATATGGTTACGGCAAAATTCAAGAAAATTGTACAAAACGTGTGAAAAATTTGTGCTTTCGTTGTGTGAATCGTGTGCGCGTGACACGGTGGCGCGTGATAGGGAATGTGGGATGTATCCATCCCTGTATTAAAGTTTTGAGTATTCACAGTTCTTGTATTGTTTTAGAGCTATACGACTAATCAGAGCAGTCAGGATTCTATGACAGGTTAGAGCAGTCAGGATTCTATGACTGGTCAGAGCAGTCAGGATTCTATGACTGCTCCAAGTTAACTTCAAGTTAACTTAGGACTGTTCTCATGACTGCTCCCCAAGTTAACTTGGACGAGAGGTTATGTCTGCACCTACTGTAAGTTATGTATAGTGAAGGAAAAAAATATAAAAGAACCAAAGGAGTGAGTGTTACGATACTGCAGAAGTGTTGTTTGAATAAACAAGATGGGTAAATGCTTACGCTTTCCTTGATATGTAGTAGCAAGGTGAAAAAAAAAGAAGAAAACGCAAAACCTGAATTACTTTCATTTCGTGTTTTCGCTGTTGCGTTTTCACCCTCTCAATTTAGCCTTGTGAGCTTTTCGAGTTTTGATTTTCGCATTTTTGTGCTTACTTGTGTTTTGCATTTTCTTGTTGTCGCCTTTGCATTTTATTTTGCGTTTACGTATTCTTGATTTCGTGGTTTTCAGTTTTGGAAACGTTGGAAATGAATGGAGAAAAAAAAAAAAAAAAACAAAACGAGATATGGCCGCATCAGGCAACCGTATTCTTTCGCAATCGTTATATTTTTTTTCAATTTACTGAAGTGGCTTTATTGTCCGAGGCATTCAAGGAAAATTACTATAATCAGATAATATCTTTCTTCCAAATCCATATACAGAAATATACAAACCGAGTTTCCATTTTACTGGACCAACAATGTGAAACACTGAACCTAATGCAATTAAACGTTCAAAAACTGTTTTTGAATCTGAAAATGCTTACGAATAGCTAAACTTCTGATAAAATAACACTTAATCTTTTAACATTATCATTGTTTTTTATTTGTATTGTAAATGAAATAAAAGGGACAACAGGTAACACCTACGATGGCTGAAAATTATAGTTACATGCCACAATCTGCTAGGGACCTACACAGGAAAAACACAAATTATACAAAAGACAAACGTAATCAACGATAGGAACACGGGACAGCCGGACTTGGTACCGGCACTAGTAAAAGCCAGCGGTAGGGTTAAACCGGTTTATGGGTACCCAAACCTCCCCTTTATCTGTCCCGTTTCCTTATAGTATAGTAAACATACGAATAAAACCCAATACAGGTAGACTACTAACTCCATGACCACAATCTTGAAAGGAGAAAATTTGACAATACGTAATTTTGATGTCACCTGATATCACTCCCGGTTTTCATGGGAGTTCACACTATGAGTGCCTTAGTTTTTAATGCCGTCTTTTTATTTCCGTGCTTGTAGCTGTCTCACGTCCATGTTTTGTCTTTCTTTTTTCTCTGTTGCCGTTTTTGCCATGTCTTCGGATTTCGATTTTTGTAGTCTTCGCTTCCCTTGTTCCTTCGGTATTCTACTGCCGTTGTTTGAAAGATCTATCAAAGGGTTCTCGCAGCTAAACTGCCGGGTAGCTAAAGGAGCCTAGCCTGCTGGTAAAACACTGTCGCACTACGGAAGAAAAACTCAAAACTTCCAACAGGATTTGGTCAAAAATCATCATATATTTCAGTAGACATCGGCAGTATCAGTGAGAGGCCAGTATGTATTCAAAATTTTCAGGTCACTAGATCTCAAAGCTAATTTAACGGATTAAAGCAGAGTATCTTGTCAATATCCCCTATTACGTAAAGAATGTAAGTTACGTCCCAGCTTTTCTTGATTTTTAATGAGTCCCTGGCATTTTTTAACATCATTACTGTAAAAACGAGGATTAGAAATGCCCTTAGTAATAAACTGTTTGTGAGTAACGCCATATTTAGATATTAAGTATTGCAAGTTGGTATAATCCAAATGAGTTTCTGTCAAATAATGGCATTTATTTTTTATTTATTTATTTATAAGAGTTAGCCCTATATGACGCATTAAGTTCACAAGTTTAAAACATTTTTGTTATATTAATTACATGTGTATTTGTCACGATCGTCTTGAATTATGTTGATTCAGGTTGGGTGATATGCTTGTGCTGATAAACTGTTAGTCTCTGAGGATATTCACCAACCCATTAGTAAGTACTTCGGTGCTGACACGAAACCAGATTTTATTTGGAAATTTCAAATATCTACATTTTAGAAAAAAATGACTTTAAACTAAGAAGAAACTCCCTCATGCATAAAACTGGCAAATGTATAATTTTATCTGCACTAAACATGGTAAGAGAGGCAAGTTGTTTAGATGGTCATCTACAAGAATTAAACTTGGAAGAATATCGGTATTTTCCAGATATACTGTGACTACTTCTGTACGTTGTTCTGCCTAGCGACTTTCATTTTTGTCGGAATGACGAATCTCTTTAAAATTAGCAAGCATAATCAAAATGCATTAAGCAAAACTGTCAATTGCAATTAATTAATAACTATCCTACCTGAAACAAGCTGGTCTGATATATAAATTAATATATTTTACTTTACTCAATTACCCGTCATTGCTTGTACAAATAGCTACAAGTAAAAGAGTGAATTTGAAAAACACTCTGTTATTGAAAGGGGCTAGAATGGAATTTTTCGTCTTGTCCTTTTATTTTCTAAATGAATCGCTTCTTTCAGTTATGTCGGTATTTTTTTCATTTTTTTGCAGTTCCTGTGTTCGTTAAAATTATTTTATACCCCCCTCCCCCAAAATAAAAAAAAACATAGAAAATATTGCAACCGGCTACCAGACATAAATAGAATATAAAAGATAACAGGAAACACCTACAATGGCCGAAAAAACATAGTGACAATAACTCTTTTGCAATATTACTGCACCACATTCTCCTCGTAAAATTTCCCGCCACATTTATGAGGAATACAATTCGTTTTACATCACGTCATCAGTGAAATGGTTTCTACGACACTTTAATAAGGAAATTTCCCACATCTCATGCGCTGTGCCCATTCGTGAATAACTGCGTTATTCGATCAATCTCGTTGAATATTTTGCAATAATCAGAATCTCGGATGAGTTATAGTATAAATATGAATTGAGTAAAAACAATATGTCTCCCTAACCACATTACTTTATATTATATGGTGCCATTATGTCTTACTCATAGGTTGATTTCTTTTTTTAATAGCAACTACCATTTCATGCGGTACGGGGTTCTAAAAATTACAAGATTTCATGTTATTTCATGACTTACACTTTGTTCTTGGAGCTTACATAAAATAAAAACTGGGGTCACCGGCCATATAAGCATGGAATCTATCAGGTAAAAATCTAATATTATTGTTGAAATGATAGGGTAAATCAACGAACTATTACAAAATTTTAATTAATATTACTTACATCAGATAGATCTTTTCTTCATATTTGATATATTTTTGGCATATATTTGCCTTTGATTTGCATGAAAAAAACATGAGGGTCACAGGACTAAATTTATGAATAAATGGCGAAAAACTAATTTTTCCTACTACATTTGTACTTCTTTACAAATTATTATTCCGCCTAATAAATTAAGTGTTTGCTGAAAAAAAAAGTTAAATATTCTGCATGGTTACCCCCAAAAAGTGGCATATTTGATGAAATTCAACTATTATCAGACATCAAAATAATCTAGTCAGTATTCCCATAGTGAATTCCATTTTTGTAAAATGCTAGTTTAGCCACACCCCCCCCGTACTACCTTAAAATATGTGACTGCTATCAGGACTGTGATGACAGCATAATATGGATATATTTTTACGTTACTAGTTCTCTATCAGATACCATTTTTTGGTTTTAGGTCTACCAAATGTTTTAAGTCAATCTGCACTGAACAAACATGAGTTGTCGAAATAGCTATTTCCAGAAACTAAATTAAAAGTTACTTCGGTATTTTGTAATTTGTTGAATATATTTACTGAAATAATACTTTAACCAATTGTCAGTTTCATACTTTAAAAAAAAACAAGACATACATGCAGTCTTTATATACTTGTTTTCACTAAATAGGGACAGCACGAGTGAAATCAAACATTAACATCTACTCATGATTAAAGTATTTCACTTGTAGATCATAGAGAAACTTCCATGCCTTTACTCAAGATGCCTCCAACATTTTCTGTTTATAGTTTATGACTTTGTAAAATATACGGATTCCCCAAGATTTTAGATTTACACCTACTAAACAATGTTTCTAACAAATCACATGAGGACTGAAAGACGCCTTACTTCATACTGTGCTAATTTTCAATAGACCTTTTTGCTTTCAGAAGTGTTATTCTGAGATCAGAACTGTCTTTTGAGGCATCTTTCTAGATACAAGATACGGATGTGACAAATACATACATTATTTCTTATTCATTCAGCAGTTTAATTGAAATGTTTTTCTATAGGATATTCAATTTCAATTTGGCCGAAAATACAGATCTACAAAGTGTTGTATTTGAATAAAAATTGTCTTTAAATGACTTTATACCAAAGTTACTGTAAATTTAGTTTCTGCAGATGATCATTTCGTCAACCCTGTCTCCTCAGTACAGATCAAATCAAAAACAGAAGATTAAAAACGAAACGATAGAAAACATAGTCATTTGTTTTGGTCCGACAGCGACGTCAGGACTACTGGATGGTGGCCACCGTCGGAGACGTTAAATATCTTGATTTATACCACTTTAAAGTTCTTTATTGGTCATACCGATTTTGAACTATTCATTTACAAAATAGTTCAGATATTACATTTTGAGTATGGAAACAATGGGATTGTACTTTAATTTCTCTATCATATATAATTGCGTTAAAAGTGATGCCACATGTATGTAGTCGACGACTATGGGTGTAATCTGATAGGAACGACACAAAACACGTTTTCATATGCTCGTGTGCATGTAGAATATATAAACGTAAAATAATCAGTGCCATAATATGTTCACTTTGTAAAATTCGCAATGTATGTGCATATGAAAAATTCAGGAACAACATTGAAATGTGCTTTTGTTACCTGTATGTTCTTTAAATATATGAAAAAGTTGTTACATGCAATTTTGTGTAACAAATGAAAAAAAAACAAAATAAAAGTAACAACTGATTAAGTGTGTTAAAGAATGAAATGTGCAAAAGTGCAAAAATTTAATAAACAATCTTATTAAATGAATGATTATTTGAAAGAGAACACCATTTCTAGTTATATTTAAAATAAAAAAGACAAAATATGTGGGTTTTTAGAAAAAAAATGAAATACTTTTAAAAATTAACATTAATTGTCTCGTGTAACATTCTGTGCATTCAAACATTAAAATTATTTGAATCTGAGTTTATATATGTAAAAAAAATAGAATATGCTGCACAGATTAAGTCCATTCACAACGTTGTTCCCGAGTTTTTCATAAAAGATAAGTATGTTGTCTGTCAGAAGGTTGGATCACATTCCTACAAAGAAAAACAAAACATTGAATTTTTAAAACAGTTTTAATGAAAAAATAACGTATTAATTATATTACAAGTATAAAATGAATAGCATAACTTTTCTTACATCATGAGTGACTATATTTACAAATGACATAATGTAAACAATTAAAACAACGATTGTAGAACTAAAACGGACTGAAATGCATAAATGGAAATGAATTGATAAAATTATTTTTGTAGCTCATAATCAAAGATACAATTAGCATTACATCGAAAAAGAATTAAAAAAGAAAACCATTTAATTGACAAATTTCTCAAACGTTAATGTTTTTGCATTATTTTCGATTGTTTTTTTTCCATTGTTTTGTCGACTTATTGGAGCAAAATTATATGGCAAAAATATTTTTAGTAGGTAATTCTTAACAATGACGTAATAATCTGACTTAATTTGTGATTTTGCTTTTATTTTTCGAATTTACTTTAAAACTTAAAGAGGAAGTTCAAAACTAAACACATTACGTCTTTTACATCTATAACCAGAATACTGATCTTCAAACGATTATATTTATTTATAATTACTTGATATTTCAAAACGGCAAGTAAAATGTACTCAACTCAATATGAAAAAATGATAAAAACTACAAATATTTGGCATAGCTGTTTTACAAACTTTACAAGATGCACACAGCAGAGTTTTGACTAAAAATACCATTTGTCACATATGAATGTTCAGAACACAATATCAACGTAAACATATTCAAAATAACCATTTATAACAAAATATATCTTTCTAGGCATCTGAATTTCTAGGAAGACGTAAACGCGTTAAATGAATTTTGATAAATAAATCGATTTCCACGTCTTTTTAGAGGACTTGTCTGATAAAACTTAAATATATTTTGCACTATAGACATGATTCGTTGCAAGAGTGCAAGAATAAAGCTATTCCATTATGAAATCACTTATGCCATGCAATTTTAGATTTTTTAGACTCTAAAGGATCCATATCTATGGCGCCTTGCCTCATCGCTCTCAATTTACGAAACCTCTCCCACAGAACTGAGAAAACGAATATTCCAATAGAAATACCAGCTCCTATTCCAACACTCATTCCTATAAGCTCTGCCTTTGCTGTAAGAAAAAAGGAGAATGAAAATGACAAATTCATTCGAAATCGTATAAATACTGTAATATGTCTTTTAAAAAGATACATGTATACTCAAAACTAAAAGCTTTAATTACGAATATTACGAATACTTTTTAATTATTTTAACCTGTAACACATCTTCATGGTACGTTACATTACGCTAACATCACGCAAAACCATAAGTATAAATAGTTCAGACCTAATTTTTATATTTAAGTATTGGTATGACCAAATCGAAAAAGACCTTTCCGTCGACATCACGATCTTGTGGACCGCTATGGGGTAACGGTTTCCCAGATGACAATAGATCTTTCTCTTTGCCACTAAAGTTTGATTCTCCTCTACCGGATTTGACTCTACTACCGGAGTTGACATGTTCAACACTGCGGGTGTCTTATAAGAAGCAGGAGATGCTTACTCTACCGGTGCACCTGATCTCACCCATGGATTTTATTGGGTCCGTGTTGTTCATTTTTGTATATGTGTGTGTTCATTTTCTTTTCTGTGTTTTTTAATTGTCCTTGGATTGTTCTATTTAGACTGACGGTTCGGTTCTCACTTTACTTTACAATTATTGCAGTAAAATGTAGAGTATATTTATCTGTTTAGCAATGCTGAAATCGTATAAAAACAATCAACTTAGAATAAATTTTAATTGAATTCATTCTCCAGGATTAAATTCCTCAGTGTTTCCGTACGATGAACGTTGAAAAACGATGTTTTTATTTCTGGTGCTATGTAAAGATGTGCCTAATTTTGTTAAACACCACTCAATTTCTAACAAGAAATATAAGAGGGGAGAATGTAATGGCCATGCTCGAATTTTTAATTGACAACAAATTTGGCGAATATGGAGGACATGTGTTTCAGCCAAATCTTTTTATATTAGATTCCGTTGTAAATAAAGTGTTTTGATAGAATAATTCTCAATTTTAGAATTACTTTCATTTTGAACACCAAGATGAACTCGAAATTTAAGAAACCACAGAGTTACACCATCAACTTGAAACCCTGACATATCACTCTAATGGTGTCGTCTCAAATCTGAAATTTACTCTCTTTTATGCAAATTCGGTATTTTCGTAATCAAGACCCTATGATAAGATTATTTTGTCTTTCGAATACTGTAAACGTGGTTATTTTCGCGAGGGGTTAATTCCGCGAATTGTCATACCCGAACCTTTCGCGTGGTTGTAATATTCGCGGATCTTCAAAATTTGATTGTAAAACGTTTATTATTAAAACTATCTACGTGGGGGTTATATTCGCGTAAAATTCCTAAACGCGAAATAAGCGAAAATTACCCCAACGCGAAAATTTCCACGCTTACAGTAATGAAATTCTGTTTTCACAAGTTATATAGTCCTACATCTCCGTCATATGGGTTTTCACTTCATTAATAATTTGCAATTGTCATGCCTGCTGTTTGTACAGGGAGTTTGTCAATATAGCAAAATTGTTGTCCAAAAATCTTGCACCTCAAGGTTATGTTCAAATACTGTTGCAGTTTTAAAGGTCATTGGAAAATTTGCAATGATTGCTTCTTTTTCACAAAGAAGAATAGCATTTTTTTAAAAAATGGATTAAGATTTTCTTACCAAGCAAACATCAACTTTGACTAAACACTGGGCATTTCATTTGCAATGTGACGGATGCCACACTTGGAGCCCTTCCAGAGTACCTTCCAGACCACCTGATGATGCAGTTTTGTGCTTGTTCACTGCTATTGCATAAGTTTTGTGACGTTCTTCTCCATTTTTTATTTGCTTTTTCTCACATGTGTCTTAATTTGTCTAACATGTAAGTTGCATTTTATATAACTAGAGATTACTTTTTTTCTGTCTTTGTCTTTTTGCTTCAGTATTCGTTCCCCGATGTATTCCCCTATTACTAGTTCAAATCTGAGTGATACTTACTAAATGATAATCCAGTACATGCACTTTCGTCGCAACCACTGCAGCCACAGTCTTCAAATCCATCACAAAGGTATGCTCTCGTAAGACATATATGGTTGTCACATTTGTACTGGAAGGATTTACACTCTACAAAGAGTAAAAATTCATAATTGATACTACAGAAAACTATGGTCTGGAACAACGACAGTAGAATACTGAAGGAACAAGAGATTCGTAATAACAAAAATCGAAAGTCCAAAGACTTGTAGAAGATTAGAACACAGGGCAAAAATGACGTAAGACAGTTATAAAGTGCAGAAATAAAAAAAATCGAGAGTGACATCAGGTACTCCGGAAAGGTAAGCATGTCACGCTGTCAGTGAATTAATCTATATTATTATCGAAATCGATATAGTCAAATCCAGGAAGATGTGAATCTAGCTGGAAATGTCCGCTATCATGTGGGACACTGACACGTCATATCTTTTAATGATGTAATAATGACGGCTATAGAATTTCTTGAGGGACGAAAGTAACAAAGGGTGAATAATTCCCGACTAAGCAGATTTTGAGACAGTGTTTTTGTTCTATTTGTTCTAAAAACTACATGCTCGATAGTAAGGAATCAACAGTCAAATGCACACTCCATAGGCTGAAGAAGTAGGTATTTTGTGTTAAGTAAAGAAAAGTTCACAATTGGAAAGCTAAAATCATCACCCTTGTCATAAAGCTTTGATTTCAAACTTACATTTTCTTCAATATACTAGTACAACAAAGATGTAAGTACCAAGCTGAAGTAGGCGTATCAGTAGCTTTGTAGGTGTATCAGTAGTTTCATTGAAAATGTCGCGACAAAGTAAAGCTTAAAACAAGATTTTTCAAAAAAAAGAAATACATTTACAGTACAAGTCTTATTCATACAGGTAAAAAAAATGGAATATAGTTATTTTCCATTTCGAATGAAGGTGTCAATATGATGTCAACTCTCAACTGTCTGTCAAAATATAACCTTCATTAGTGCATTTATAGTACCAAGAATATGCATTTTCTGCAAAACTTAATGACGTTTCAAACAAAACTTTTAAAGTTATAATTTTATTTTGGTCGTAATCCTATTTTGCCGGAAAACCATTTCAACTATAAATTTTATCGTAGATTCTACATTATTACTTGAAAGTTGTAGTGTTGAAATTCAAATATCTTCAACCCCACATAGTTCATCTTGTTCTTTTTTTCAAATGGCATTCAATAATCTATGACTTAAACCCTGTTCACAATTACAATATTTGAATCTAACGCAATAGATTATAATCATTTTTGGCTGTTCACACTATGGGGAGATGAAATGCAATTGATAATTTTTGATCCCATTAAAATAGATGGTCTCAAAAAGATCGATTCAAATAGAGACGAAAAGGGCTTTGATGTTAACAGTTGGGATGATTATGATCGATTCAGTCGCTTTAAAAAGCATTTGATCGATGTGCAGATAACTGGGTTTAAAGATCTTAATTTAAATCGATCGCATCTAGTTTTAGCATGAACACGGTCTAAGTAATTTTGTATGTACTCGTTTAAGAAATATTGCACACCCCGTTATTTTCTATGGTTTAAATTATTGTCATTTCTTGCTCATTTGACTTACATAAACACATATTAGATAAAGATACATTTAACTCCTCGGTAATAAAGTAGTTATGCATATTTGCAACATCTTTATAATACCTTCATGGTATATTCCCTGTTTCGTATCTTTTAACAAAATTTTGTTCAAAACTAAGGAGTATCTCCCTCTCGCATAGCTCTGTCCTTAGCTGGTTTTGGCTTTACTATTTAGACCCTATTGGTAATTTTTTCTCCATCAGATTATACACTTATTTCGATATATGGATTTCCAATGTTTTTATGTGATCTGCACTGAAGAGACATAAGTTGTCGAAATGCGCACATGTAGAAACTAAATTAAAAGTAACTTCGGTATTGTGTTATTTACCAAATACTTCCCCAAATAAAAAATCGAAAAAAGCCTAAGCTTATTACAGGAGATTAAGTCTAAGGGAACATAAGCTTTGCGTTACGTTAACAGCCTTCAACAATTTGTTATTCAATGATTAATGTTGTTAATAAGTCACTAATGTTGTTTATCTTGATATTAAATTTGTGCTTGCAAGCGATTATGATAGAATATTCACAATATAATCTCAAGAGAGTTCATTCTGCAATACTTAAGGTGTCAAACCACCAATTCAGCCAATCAGCGCTTAGAACAAATGAAAAAGTAGCTCTTTCAGAATCTAAATATAACTTTGAATTCTTGCCCCTTTAAAAATTAATGTCTGAATGAAACATATGATATACCTGTTTGAGCATTGATGTTTCAGGCTTATTTTGAGACCAAAGTTAATTGACTAGAATGATCCTTTGAGTACTTATCATAGGGGTTTTCCGGTATACTATCAATGCGTCATGTTTTGGTCGTAATCGTGTATATTTATAGATAGGGTTTTTCCAACCTTCGGAACTCTCTTGGAAGGCTTTAAAGGTATGCTGAAATTTTGATATGATGTTGACGAGATATGCACCTTTCGGAAAATATATGGTTTCATTCAGGTTAAACTTAAGATATATTGTCCAGACAGATTTGAATATGGGGAATTTCAGTTGAAAATGTTAAAGAAATGAATTGGTGGTTTCTAACCTTAACACAAAATATGCGAAAATTTCGAAACATGTTATAAAAAGTTGTTGATAGCCTAAATTGATGCAAAACATGTATGTATGATGAATTTGAGGTAAAGATTGAAGTTTTAGCCAGCTGGTGCCAAAATTTTGGCCAAAAACAGTCGTTATGTAATATTTCTGTATTTTGACACTGAAATGCCATTTTTAGGCCATTTTCATGATTTTGTGCAAAATTAGAAGGGTTAGCTGTGTGAAATAGTTTAAAAAACATCAAATTTAGGCTGATTTTACACAGGAATTTGCCACTGTTTTGATTATATGTTCAATGTTTACAAATTTCATGTCTTCGGTGTCGCGAACAAAAGCGACAACTCTGACTGAGATGCCTTACATAAAAATCTGTCTGATTTGTTTACAATAATTTTTTTAAGCAGGAATGGTGCTTATATATGCAGTTTGATGTGAACATGTACCTCAGAAATAAAAAATATCATGCTGTTCCTCTACTAAACAGTGTAAAATTGCCATTTTAGGGTCCACATTGTCAAAAAAAGAGCAAAGTCAAAATTTTATCAACTGATTTTGGGACAAGAATTGGAATTTGCCTCCCTTTTTATAAATTTGCATTTATTTCATTATGTTATTTTCTTTATATATTATATATTTAATCATCCGAAGGAAAATAAATGCACTTGAGTGGATTTTTAGTAGTTTTAATACTATCATTGTACCTATTCATATTGGGCTTTTTGGCTAACTCACAAACCTAGTATTCTTCATAAGCTCAAAAAATAAACAAAACTGGTTTTCCCCTGTCTTGTTGACCTTTTTGCACCATTTTCTGCATTTAAAATTCTATTTGTATGACCACAACCAAGGTAAAGACCATTTCAAGTCCCGAAATTTACCTCAGAAGCACCTTCTCAAATTTGGGGGTAGGGTGACATTTTGTAGCATGATTTCAAAATTTTAAAGGTAGCTTTGAACATTTGCAGCCTTATTTTGGTAGAAAAATACTCTAAGGGCTTAGTTTTAAACATGGATTGAGAATTCATGACATAAAAGAAGTATATTTGGTTTTGTGTCCATGTTTAACATCTATGAGTGATTGTGCCTGATCAAAGCACTGAAAACACTAAATCTGTGACATTTTGAATAGTGATGAAAATGAGGGAAAAATTGGGAAAAGAATGTTATTTTCTGTATACAATTTGGAAATTAACTACAAAACATGAAAAAGTACAGCAATTACACCTCGGAATGTTTTAATATCATGTTAAGGTGTCAAACCACCAATTCAGCCAATCAGCGCTTAGAACAAATGAAAAAGTAGCTCTTTCAGAATCTAAATATAACTTTGAATTCTTGCCCCTTTAAAAATTAATGTCTGAATGAAACATATGATATACCTGTTTGAACATTGATGTATCAGGCTTATTTTGAGACCAAAGTTAATTGACTAGAATGATCCTTTGAGTACTTATCATAGGGGTTTTCCGGTATACTATCAATGCGTCATGTTTTGGTCGTAATCGTGTATATTTATAGATAGGGTTTTTCCAACCTTCGGAACTCTCTTGGAAGGCTTTAAAGGTATGCTGAAATTTTGATATGATGTTGACGAGATATGCACCTTTCGGAAAATATATGGTTTCATTCAGGTTAAACTTAAGATATATTGTCCAGACAGATTTGAATATGGGGAATTTCAGTTGAAAATGTTAAAGAAATGAATTGGTGGTTTCTAACCTTAAAAGAATGTTCGTTCAATGGTATCAATTGGTAGTTATGACATTTATTAATAATTTAACTTCAGATTGACTTCATATTATAGAATAGTAATTAGAAGCATTGTCCCTTGGCAATATTTGTCTCATTATTATAACACTTTTCAACTCTCATCTAACATAGTCACATTTCAAACGATTTGAATTTAGAAACATGTTTCATCATCTAAGGTAGTTAAACATTTAAAATGGGGGCAATAAGAAAATTACCGAGCAGAATTGTCAAGAGCTAAAGTTCATCAGGCAAAAAGACAAAGCAGGTGAAAACCATCGGAAAAATGACCGAACGCACTGGTCATGACTTGGTACAGGCACTGTAAAAGAAATGGTGGGTTAAACCCGTTTTATAGCACCTCCCCTTGCAATTGCGGTAGTGTCCGGCAACTTGGCAACATTTGCTATTGAAAGGTCATAGAACGGTAAAAGAAATGATCGTCTCAGTATAACGTAAAAAGAATCTTGAATCAGAGTTTGGATCGAAGCTTCAATATCTGTTGAAGAACTTTTTCCATGATCGTATGAGACGGAATTTTTTTGAAGCCTTAATTGATGAGGCGGTCACGGAAATAACTATGTCAAACGAGAAAGCTTTGGAAGCAGTGGCATAAAACCAAATAAGTCCATTCAAATAAGATTCGTGATATACCTTAATTAATTAATCGAGCAATAACGGACATTGATTACCACAAAAAGATTTGTCAATATAACTATCTGGCATAAAAGCGTGCAGCTTGCACTGTTATAACGGCTCTCCTCTGTAATTAAGGTTGCAGTATGGATAGAATGGAATATAAAGCTCTCTTTTCAGTAAAAACAAATATCAACAAACTCATTGTAAACATTTTTCCTGCAATGAAAATGTTCATCTCCATGGATGGAAAAAAAGCTACTTACTTTTTAAAGGTGATGAATAATTGCTAATGCTGGCTCCTACAAATAAACAAACAATATAAAATAAAAATATATCTTTTAAGCGTTGATACATTACATACATGTATGATCATAACTTCTCAAATTGTGATAAATTTTAGGCTATAGAATTATCTAGTGTTTTTTTTTCTTTTATAATTGACTGATGTTTTGTTACAGATGTGTGACGTTAACATTCTCCTGGTCTGTACTTTTATTCAATAAATCTGTCCCTATCTTGTGTTTATGACGTGTGTATCTATATCAGCTCCCATGTTAAAACGAACACATTATCATCAAATGTTGAAGGAAAGAGACTATACAATGTGTAGATTCATCGTTTGAATTTTGTTATCTTGTCAGTTATTATACATAGAAACATTAACAAATTAGACACAACATCCGCCATTTGACCCCGCCGAGAAGGTCAGGCGGGGGCACAATTATTGAATCGACCCTATTTGATGCTTCAAGTTTCAACTGTCAACCCATTTTAAATGCTTTTAAGTGATCTCTCTAATTTTTTAACAGAAAGCTAATAGAGTACGAAGGAATTGGTTGTTTAAATGAGTAGATCATTACTCTTACAATGATTAATATTTTTATTCAAAGCGGAGTCCAAACTCCGCTTATTTAAAACAATCTGTGTCAGGTTGACTTGTAAGATTTAAACTATAGATATACAATCGTTCACCACTGACAACAACAAAGAGCAAAAATATCAAGATTATAGATTTCTGTGATTCATTTTTTAATAAATACAACTACAAAAAGACATAACGTAAAACATCTAGCGAAATTAGGGATCATCGGATTTATCTTCCGTCTTGGTTAAGGTTCCATTTAAAAAGAAAAAGAAAACTACCAAACAAAAAAGATCCTTCCAAAAATTCACTAAGTACTACTAATCTATGACAAACTGCATAGACAATACTGTTTTACTGTTGACATTTCGCAAAAGGGAAAGAGCCATGAATTATTTCTAGATTTAATGGTTTTCGCTTGCACAGTTAATTGTTTTACATTATAATTCAAACAATTATTTGCAATAGACTCATTTTTTATATGTGATTACCATCTTTAGTAAATATTTTTTATATCAATAAATGAAATCAAGTTTTTAAAATCAATCATTGCCGATTTATTGATATTAATAAATATTTTTTTAATATCTGTATATAATTCTTTGATATCTCTTTACAATTCACTTAAAGATATCAATTTAAAGAAATTAAATGCTATAACGGTTTTCATATTAGAAATCATAAGAATGTGAAATTGTCTAAAAAACTTTCAATACACGATTCTATCATATATACGATATTTCAATAGATATTTAAATATAATAAATTATAGTATTAATCATTAACACAATTATATATGTATTTTTTCTCAATATATATATATATACATATATTGTAATTATTTCACCAATGCCATTTTAAAATAAAAAATTACAAAACAAAGTAGAGAAACTCTGAGCAAAGCTCACTAATTTATTCCCCCCGCTCCCCCATTTGGCCTCAGAAGAAAAACAAATCAACAACAAAAAATCAAACCATATCAAATTTTTAAATAGCTGGTGCACAATGGCCATATCCACTGAACATTCTGTGAAAGTTTCATTGAGTTTCACCGAGTGGTCTAGGAGAAATTGTCGCCATAAAGTGTGTACCCCTATGGCAGACGGAATAACAAACGAACGGACGTGCGGACGAACGGACTTGCGGCCGAACTGACACCATGATGACTATATACTGCCCGCTTAGGGGTATGAAAAAGCCTTCAGTATTAATAAGCCAACAAGAATTTAGCGAATTCAATACCACGTAGTTGCTGCAATTATAGTTTAATTTTTGTTAAAGATTCATTAATAAAAACTATCTAAACTACAAATGATAAAATGTATTTGAGAAATGCACTGAAAAAGTGAACATTTCCGTGTCCTTCTTACACTTCAATATTTTAATTGAATTTCACTTTTGTTTGTACGATTCGCTTTTGTTTGCGTTGGTTTTTGTTTTTGCAATCAAGACAACATCTTCAATTGTTTAACCACAAACCTGCATATACTGTTGATAATGTAGCTGATAAACCGGAAGTAGTTATTTCTCCGTCGCTTTTGAATTGAATCCACATCCATCGTGCTGTGGATGTGACAATTTGATTGGATAAAGTACTGCACGTTTCCCCTAAAACTTCATTGGATGACTCAGTGCCATCCTTTATCTAAAAAGACAAATTGATAGTTTTAGACATGTTATATTTTACTTTTCTCACTTGTGATGTTTGGGATGATTATGACGTGGTTATCTTTTTAATTTGGTATTGAAATAACTTATGAGAAAATAATTTTGTTAAGCACATATCAGAATTAAACTAGTCAACAATTGTGATTTCGTGTGAAATATAAAATGTCCTGCTCTTTTTGGCTTACTAAAAGGCTTTGTTCATCATTGAAGTGATTGCTACCCATAAATAAGGGTTGTTGGTCGTGGAATTTGCCATGTAACAAATTATAGTGGTTTTGCAATTCAGTTGTATTACAAGTGAAAATAATAAAAAATAGGGGTCATTTTCAGCCTTATGACGCTTAGTCACTACCATACTCTATATGAAAACTGAACTTGGCAGGCATATTGAAATTTCTCGTGTCCAAATAACATCAGACCAAAAATAGTTATCATATACAATGTACATGTACCTATTACCACAACAATTCACTTCTGCTTATCTTAAATGTGATGGCATCTTTAACGGGCAAGGAATATTTTTACTGCAATATTAAGCAAAGGTTGATAACCCGCGCGAAACTGTATTTAAATACAAAATGAATTCTTAACCAAATTGTTTTTTTTAATGTAGGGAGTGTGCTTGTGACACATTTGATTAAGAATATATATACAATTTCAAAGCAAGTAATACACACATAAGTTACTGTTTTGATTTGAACCTTGCAGTGGCGGATCAAAGGGGCAGGGTGGCCGCCCCCCCAGGTTGGAAAATATTTAAATTTCCTCGTATTTTGAAAATTGGGTTCCGGCCTCACCCCTTTACGGAAAAATTATT
>MJUU01062613.1:36491-88343 GCA_002080025.1 Modiolus philippinarum
GGGGGGGGGGGGGGGGGTTCTGTTTTTTTTAATCTTCCTCCAAAACGACACGGAACTGAACTCTTAGATCCACGTTCAGGATATAATCAATGTTCGTTTCCCTTGTCTTTTCTATGTTTTCAAATGTACCAAGAATACCAATATACTGGCTTACTGTAAATATATTCATGTCTCTTAACAGAACAGAAAATGTTCGATTTCTGTATTTTCGGCAATCTGTGTGGTAAATCAACAATCGAAGAATTATTTACTGCTTTCATTGCCTGGAGTTTTTTTTTTTCAATTTCACGACGGCATTTTAAAATCTACGCTTCTTAGATACGTTCGAAAGCTCTAAAAAAAATCTACGTCTGTTCTTGTGTGATTCATCGCATGAAATTACTGCATGCCAGTTTGAATAGAGTAACAGCATATGCTGATAATTTTCCAAAATATCTTTAATTTACGACTTACTGCTTTTTTACTGGACCATTCCACAAATCATTTACAGAACACGTGCTTATCTGTATCAGGTTTACAATGAAGGGGCGTGGAAATCATCTCGTCCTGACGGACTCGATCATTTCCACGCCCCTTCATTGTAAACCTGATACAGATACACACTTGTTCTGTAAATATAACTTATCCGCCTAACTGCATTTACTCCATATCCCTTCATTGTTAATAATACAGAAACAAGTCAACAAAGAGTTTAGAGCAGAATTAATATATGTAAATTAAATGACTCAAATTTTGGATTAAAACAATTCCAAAGATCTCCTTGAACAGCTATCCTCCACCAGTCTTACCCATTGCCATAGCATTCAAACTTTTGACTACAACCCTGCCACACAATAAACTGAAAACATTTATTGCAGATTTAATGCATCAATGTTTCTGCACTAAAAATGGAGAACTCAGACCTTTTTAGTAATAGGGAAATACAAAACATACAAAAATGTACTTTGTTAAGAACCACATTGATTTGGTTTGATCTTCACTGATGAGATATATGTTGTCGAAATGCGCATATGCAGAAAATAAATTTACAGTAACTTCGTTAGTTTGTTGTTTATTACCGCTGGGCCGATGCCTCTGCTTGTGGACTGTTAGTCTCCGAGGGTTCCCACCAACCCAGACGTCAGTACTTTGGTTCTGACCCGAAAACCGACTTTATTGAAACTTGCAATATCTAAATCTTATAAAATTTTGTTTTAAACTAAGGAGTATCTCCCTCATGCATAGCTTTGTCCTTAGCTAAATTTTGGCTTTTCTATCTAGATCCTTTTGATTAATTGTTCTCTATCAGCTTTAACACAAGTTTTTCGGATAATGGACTTCCAGATGTTTTGATTTGATCTGCACCGATGAGACATAAGTTGTCGAAATGCGCATATGCAGAAAATAAATTAACAGTAACTTCGATATCTTTTTATTTATCACCACTTGGCCGATGCCTCTGCTGGTGGACTGTTAGTCATCGAGGGTTTTCACCAACCCAGTAGTTAGTATTCGGTGCTGACCCGAAAACCCGACTTTATTGAAACTTGCAATATCTAAATTTTATAAAATGTTGTTTGAAACTAAAGAGTATCTCCCTCATGCATAGCTCTGTCCTTAGCTGAATTTTGGTTTTTCTATTTAGATACTTTTGATTAATTGTTCTCTATCAGCCTTTACAAGTTTTTCGGTTAATGGACTTCCAGATGTTTTGGTTTGATCTGCACTGATTAGACATAAGTTGTCGAAATGCACAAAATGCAGAAAATGAATTAACAGTAACTTCGGTATTTTGTAATCAAATAACAAGTACACTGGGACTGACGTTATCAAAATGATAGAATTTTTGATCGACATTATTTTTGTCGAATTCCGAGGTCGCGTTTTCCAACAGACAAAAGAGATTCCTCTGGGAACTAACAGTGCGCCACTATGAAATGACATTTTCCTTTACTCACATGAAGCCAAGTTTTACTAGGAGTTACACATTTAGCCCAATCCTTTATATTCAACTTCATCTACATACAAGAGATACTTTCTTTTAATAATCCAAATTTTACATCAGATATATCCCATTGAGCTTGAAATTAAAGAAACAACTGGTGCGTCTACTTCAGCTTCGTACATGTACCTAGATCTTTTGTTGTATATTGGCGAAGAAGGACGTTTGAAATATAAGCTATATGACGAGCGTGATGATTTAACCTCCTTATTGTGAACTTTCCCTTTCTTTGCAGCAATAACCTACCTCTCCAGCCTAAGGAGTATACATTTGAAAGTTGAGTCGATACTGTCGAGCATGATTTTTTTAACAGAGCAAAAACACTGTCCCAAAAACTGCTTTGTCAGGGATTAGTTCAGCCTCACTGCTTAGTCAGGGATTTGGTCAGCCTATCTTAAATTCATCCCTCTATGGTCGTCACCATTACGTCATTGAAAGATATAACGTGTCAGTGTCCCAAATGAAAGCGTGCATTTTCAGTTTGATTCACACGTCTTCGGATTTGACTAAACCGATTTTGACTTTTTCCTAGATTGACTCACTTACAGTGTGACAGATGCTGTTAACAGAGCAGGATATGGTTACCCTTCCGAAGCACCTAATGTCATTCTCAGTATCATGGGAGCTCACACTGTGAGTGCCTTGGTTTTGAATATAAGTTTTTTTTATATTTGTGTTTTGTATCTGTCTTATGTCATTTTTTTCTGTTTTCTCGTTTTTGCCATGTCTTTGGACTTCATTTTTTGGAAATACCACTCCTTTGTTCCTTCGGTGTTCTACTGTCGTTGTAAACTAAAACAATAAGTATTAACAAATAATCAGAGCACAGCAAATCACAAAACCTTTTAACCACGAGCATATATCATGTCTACTAAGAATAACTTGAACAAGTTTTGGGGACGACCTCCTTAATTTCAAACAACTCTAACTGACAATACATCAATCTAAATTACCCCTTGTAGTGTACCGGATTTAGAATCTTTAACTATAAATTGTTTAAGTCTCGATTAGTATCTAAATGTAGATTGTAATCTCTTTAAATACAGTATTTGAATATCTTTAATAGTTAATCACATTAATCATACACAATAGATTAGGATTTATATGACGTATATACAGTCAATTACAGAATAGATAAAAACAAAATATAACCCTTCCTTGTGTATGACTTGTATAGTGGTAGACTGTCTATATTTTGACAATAGAATAACAGAGAAGATTGAATTGCATTTTACTATTTTAATCGTAATTAAATATAATTCTCTGACGTAAACTGGGTTTGGCTCCTTTTCCGGTTTATGACGGTGTCGCTTTTTATTTAAACCGTACACAGCACAAATTGTTAACAAGAATTAAATCTTTCACTTTCAGCAATACAAATCTTTTGATGAACAATGTGTCCTCCCTCTTTTTGGCACCTACATTTATTTATTTATTGTTTTCATCTAATAAAAATTCCTTGTGGTAAGAAGTAATATAAAAATCATAAATGTAAGACTGGCGGCGAAAAGCATATTGAATTTTTCGAAAAGTATGGTCATTTTGATTACTTCTAAAGTTTCAAAGGGCCTGAACGGATATCTTATTTGAAATAATTATCTGAAGCCTTAAAAAGATATAACAATTTATTTTTAGAGAAGAAAGCCTCCTTTGAAAATTTATATTGTAATGCTTTGATATGCAGAGGACCTTAGTAAAAATACGTCATTGGTTGAGAATTAATGGCTAATATTTAACATATATTATTCTATAATTTTACCAATTGTCCTCTTGTTTCTGAAAAGGCTGATTGCAGCTGAAGAATGATAAGCAATAATAACGCCCATACATGTGCCACAAGAACACGAAGAAAGCTTTAAATTAACAATGAAAAGATATGGAGTAAATACAGTAGTAAGAATAGTCGTCTTTTTGTAAGTCCTATAGTATACTGATGCTGCACAAGTTGTTACCAAGGTATCATTTGATTTTAAAAAAGGTCTTTTTTCCTGTTGTTGATCTCTTTCTCGTTTCAAATACAGATAATTTCCTATTTTTTTGGCTGAGTGAGATTTTCCTGTCTTGCAGTAATTTTGAAAATTTCAACAAAGCACGTCTTGTTTTTCGGCCACCATTTTAATGAAATTGTACTTGCCATATCATGACCCTTTCCTGAAGTTACAGAGATAATATACAACGTTCTTCTTCTCCGGATGCTGATTTCAAAGACGAAGTGGTCAATTAAAAATCAAGAATTCAAGGATGCAAACTATTACCAAAATTTGTTTCATAAGCTGTAACCGACAATATAGTGAATTGTGACCACTTTCGATAACGGATTTAAAATCTATGAATTTAAGTCGCAGTACTTTTATGTCATTTTACAAGGAATCTTGTGATCAGTTCCATCACTAATGATAGTGCAAGAAAAAAAATTTTTAGAAATTCTCATCTAAGATTTCGATTATCTTCCCTGACGTGTGCAAAATGTTCTTGTCTTGCTCTTGCACCTTCCAGCTACAAAATTTTAAATCTTTTTATCAGACATACATCTGTCTATAATATGAGATAGGTTTTTAGGTTAGTGATACAAAAATACGCAAATTGCATAAAAACAGTTAATTTTGCTATGCTGTTCAGGTGTTTCAAGGAATAGCCTCTCACCAGTAGCATTAGAATCAAATAGAGTAGTTCAAAAAGAAGTACTCATTACTTTGAATGTCGAAATAGGATGTTGAGTCCAGTACCAAGGACATCTACCGATTGCCATACATGTAATGAAGTCTCAGTATTTTTAAGTGGTTAGAATTTTGATAAAAACAGTAATTAATTCCAAAAGTAACAAATGAATGCTAAAATACAGTTTACTTCGGTGTTTTCTGAATTTCCTCAAAACTCAAATGATTGAGTTCATGTTTTGTTTAATATATACATAGTTTATACTTATTTAAAAAAATGCCCATTAAGGCTTCAAGGTCACATTGTATCAAAGGAAAAAATACATTCATAACGCTTCTAGTCGTTAAAATCGCATCAGTAACAAACATTCTTTGTTTTTTTTTCAAAAGGATTCATATAAAGCGTATTGGTATGATTTACAAAACCATATTCTTTACGAAGTCAAAGTAAATCTACTTATCTTTCACATTTTTGTAAAAGAATTGATATATTCGTTCAATAATGTTACTGATATTGCGAACGTAAAAATATTTGTATTGAAATAATGTCTATAACGTTCAACTAGAAATACAGCTGTTGCAAATAACGGGTTCATATATGGTGATAAGTTACCACAGTAGAGTGAATAATAGTTTGATCAAAATTCCCGAACATGTTTGGCAGGAGTTGAAATCCAAAGGACAAAATTGCATAGCAGACCCAAAACAAACCGGTACACATTATGTAAATTGTTAACCGCATTAGTCCTGACTTTTAGAGGCTTTCCATAACAATGTTGGTTTAGTTTTTTCCATTGCTGTTGTGTTCGGTCGTTATTTAACATTTGTTGTTATTGAAGTGTCATAAGCAATAAAAGCAATGATTTTTTCCCAGTACTTCGTCAAAAAAGGAGAATCAACGTTCGGACAAGAACTTCATTTTTCACATGGGGTTAATGAAGAACTTTTTAATAACAGCACAAGGCTGAAGTTTTATTAATTTAAAAGGCAGTCTTGGAGATAACGTAATTTGACTTTCGTTTTCCGCCTTTCAACCATTCCAGCATAATTATACATTGTGCATAGCATTTTACCATTCTGACTATATTGCTAAGGCAAGCGGAAAAAGGCAAATGTAAATTATGACGTTGATAGATATGAAACAATTTATTGGAATTTTGTACATTCACTAACATTATAATCATGTACTCTTTGAAAAAATAATTTAAAAATACACCCAGTAGGAAGCTGTACAATGGAAGATGAGGGGATGAGCTTTTGAACTGAGGGTAGAGAGCTCAGGTAAATCAAAACATTGCAGACGAAGATGGAATATGTTGCGGAAACATAGTTAATATTTGTTAAAAGGCTATGTTTAAGGGAATATCTGATTTAAAAGTGCATAAATAATAATATATTTCTTTTTTATAAAATTGTATTGTGAAATATTACAATAAATTATAAAAGTTTATCTGAACGGAAAACTGGAGGGTAGCGAGCTCCGTTCAAAAGGTAGTGAGGCATATGAACTGAGGGTAGCGAGCCAAATACATTTGTTGTAATAACATATAGCGTACTAAAAGAGACGATGATATGGTACATTTTCACGAATTTTATCTTCCAGTATGAAATCAAATCTCAGCAATAGGCAAATCTAAAGCTAAACCAATACAAATATTAATCCATTTTTCTCTCGGTATATATTAAATATGCTTAACATTTTTTAGAAATAAAGACTACGAGAAATATATACAAAGCAACTTTATACAAAATAACTTTATTGCAGGGTTATTGCATGAATATTGAGGGATATTATCCATAGCAGAATTGAATATTGCACGACCTTACGAGCGTAATATATATTATTAACTTGTGTTCAATCCCTTTTGCATGCCTTTATTGCAAAATAAATATGTTTGAATGAATATATATTCAACGAGGTGAAAATGCATTGAACGCTAACTTTTGGTTGCTTCAAGGGTTTAGCGGCGAGCACCCCTTGACCCATCTTTCAAAATTACGTATTGTCTTTTTCTCTCCTTTCAAGATTGTGGTCATGGAGTTAGTAGTCTACCTCTATTGGGTTTTATTCGTATGTTTTATACTACAGGGAAACGGGACAGCTAAAGGGGAGGTTTGGGTACCCATAAACCGGTTTAACCCTACTGCTGGCTTTTGCTAGTGCCGGTACCAAGTCCGGCTGTCCCGAGTTCCTATCGTTGTCTACGTTTGTCTTTTGTCTTGTACGTGTTTTTCTTGTGTAGTTCCCTTGCAAATTGTTGCATGTAATTATAATTTTCAGCCATTGTAGGTGTTTCCTGTTATCCATTTTTAATATTTAAGAAAATATTATATTATTTCTCGCTGTTTTGATGAATACAGTTATCCCATGTGCAGTCCAGACTTTATCATCAATTCGTGATTTTGTATTAATGATTTTAGAATTTCCCTTTCCTCGTTCTTGCTTCGGTATTCGTTTGCCGATGTATTCGTTACATAATTAACACAGATATGATCTGTTCTGCATATGTAATATAGCAAGAATTAACAGTCGATCAACATACCCAGTCTGATATAGCCATATTAGCCTGCTTCGTTCTGAAATAGCCATATCAGCACGGATATTACATGTACGATGACTCCTAATTGAAAGTTTATATAAGATCAGATTAGAACATGGCTTTTTTCCATATACGCACAGTTATATGGCAAGCGAAATTAACCAAAACTTAGGTAATCCTGGTTTACCTCAGAAAACCCCAATTACCGACCGGTAATGTGGGTTTTCAACATTTAATACATGTTAACCTCCGCTTCCTATGAGTTTTTATTGCTAAACCTACTATACCTGCCGATAAAGTGGGTTTTCCTGCACGGAATTCACCAAAACCTAGGAAAACCAGGTTTATGGACCGGTAATCCTAGTTTACCTAAAAAAACCCTCAAATTACCTATCGGTAATGGGTGTTTGCGAAAATAAATACATGTTAACCTTCGCTTCGTAGGAGTTTTTAAGCTAAAAAACCTACTTTACCGACCGGTAAAGTAGGTTTTCCTGCGCGGAATTCACCAAAAGTAGGAAAACCAGGTTTACCGACCAAAACCCCAAATAAACGGTAATTATATGTCTCTGATTTAATTCATTTTTATTGATACACCCTTATATTCAAAATACGTTCGATCGACTGTTTCTGATATTTTCTTAATGAAACAGAATAATATTTCTACTATTCGAAAGTTTATTTGGGGCAATAAAACTTCTGATTCGAAAGGATATTTCCTGTTTACAAGTCCGTAGAAATCTAATTAACTTGTGAGACATCACTTATTTTACAGGTACTAAGAGTAATATCCTTAATAAATAGATGTATATGTAATATATTCTAATAATTGAAATTCAATTGAATTATAAAAAATAAACCTGACCATTTGATATTACGATTTTTTTATATTAAAAATCAGTTTTAATTATATATTATATAAATAAACAATGAAATGACATAGAATGACTGCATTAAAGTGCATTTTTATATTTAAAAATGTTTCCCAAATTAAAAAATATATATATATATATATACATATATGACTTACTTTTTTATAATAAAATGCGTTTTAATATTAAACATGTATTTCCTAATATTAAATATTATTACTTAAAATCCATTTTTTTTCAATAATATTTTTTGATCTATATTTTTCTAATTTTGATAAATAGATAAAGATATCAAAATAAAATTTTCCATTCTCTTATCTATTTTTTATTAGTTACATCTTTTTGTATTCTGTATTATTATGGAATATTTTTAAATAATGCAGAAAAATATTTCCTAGTTATTTTTTTCAAGATTTAAATCTCAAAAATACTCTTTTTATCATTAATAGATAAAATGATATAAAAAATAATTAAAATAATCAAATAATGATTTCAATACTAAATATATTTTTTGATTGGTTACATCCAAAATTGTTTAGCCAATCATATAAGCTAATCGGTAATTGGGGTTTTGGTCGGTAAACTAGGATTACCTACCGATAAACCTGGTTTTCCTACTTTTGGTTAATTAAACGCTGTAACACCTACTTTACCGACCGGTAAAGTAGGTTTAGCAATAAAAACTCAGAGGAAGCGGAGGTAAACATGTATTTAATTTTGGAAACTTCCATTACCGCTTGGTAATGGGGGGTTGTTTGTAGGTAAACCAGGATTACCGGTCGATAAACCTGGTTTTCCTAGGTTTTTGTTAATTTAGCACAGGAAAACCCACTTTACCGACCGATAAAGTAGGTTTAGCAATAAAAACTCATTGGAAGCGGAGGTTAACATGTATTAAATGTTAAAAACCCCCATTATCGGTCGGTAATGGAAGTTTTCTAAGCTAAACCAGGATTACCGACCCGGTAAATTGGGTTTTCCTGCGATAAACCCGGTTTACCTAAGTTTTGGTTAATTTCGCGTGCCATACAGTTATCATCCCTCGACCAATATCGATTCTCTGCTGACGCCTTGGGGTGATTACCGTGCTTATATGGAAAAGGCCATGTATTAATAGATATGTATTTTATGCCAGGAACTAAAATGTATAGTGATGATCAAATTCTAAATGAATTGCATATCTTTTCATTTAATAATGTTTTGATATCGCTCATTTGACACTTAGGGGTTTACGTTGATCCGTTAACAGTTTTTTTTTTGCTTGGAAGCTTGATTCGTGAACTATACCTCTAAAAATAGTCATGAAACGTGATTTCACCAAAAACAAAAAACAAAAAACAAACAAACAAACAAAACAAAACAAAACAAAACGTGAATTTACAAAGAGGTATGGCAACATAGCAACTTACCCGTGAAATTATTTCCTTCAGCCCATACCGATATACCGATTTTACGAATGCAGTAAATCTTTTTAACAGGTCATCTATCATATACACTTTTATATCGATGTAATTAAATGCATTTTTTTCATACCCTTACATAAAAGATTCAGTCATTGAAATTGCCACTTGAATGCAATTTTGACAGGTTTTCGCAATTTGTTGGTAATTGTTAAAATTCTTTGCATAGATCTCCAAGAACCAAACTAATCTAACTTTCATTCGGAAGGGCAAATGCTTATGCACTCGCAGGGCGAAGGACGTATTCTATCGTGATGGACATTTTAGCGAGAGAAATGTAGACATTTTAGCGAATTAAAATTAAGTTACCTGTGAAATATTGAGGGACAATTTAGCGAATCATACTTCAATGTAATGAAGTAATGACATTAATAGATATGTGATCTTAATTATATATAAAAATGTGAACTTTCAATTAAAAAAAAAATTGATATCATACTGAGGCTGGAAAGAGTTTTGTAGAAGATTTACATTGTGTTTCTCTAGGTGGAAGAAAGATTTTGAGACGGTTAATTTTTCATTTGTTTATCTATATTCATAAAATGATGACCATTTAAAGATGAATCACTAGTTTAACAGATTAGTAGAATAAAAAAAATACTATAAATCGAAAACACAATATCAGCACAACAAATGTTATATAACTCGGTTTTTGTCTGAAACTAGAAAACAAGAGCTCTAAAAATGTTCCCTCGCGCTTTTTTGATCAGTATTCTTTTGAAACAAGCTCGTTGTGAATTCCAGTCGCTCTGTCTCCCCAATAGGGAGCAATATGCAAAGCACGGAGAACGGAGGATGCATTTGCAACATATCTGTCGCTAAAATGTCCATCTATTTTTTCCAATTTCGCTAAAATGTACACATTTTTGTCGCTAAAACATCCTCCTTTTTTCGCTAAAATGTCCACCCATTCCGTGATTTCACCAAAATGTTCATCGACGGCACTCGCAACAAAAAACTAGTGTGTGTTCTCGGCGTCCTTCCAGTAGTTTCTTCTGTCTCAACACTGTAAATACCTTAAATTGACACAAAAGGCTCTTTACAGCTACAAATGTATGTTCGACTGCTAATATGTCAGAAAACATACAGGCGTTGCACATACTAATTCTATCTCGAGGAACAAGACTAGTAACAAAAGACCATATTTCTAGATTTTCCACTAAATTTGAGCATTTTTTGAAAATGGCCTAATGCAGTAACAAAATTTACGCCTAAATGGCCATACTTCTTTAGATGCGTGATTAAGGAAGGCCCTTAAAGGGCCCCCTTCAAGTAATATTGCTCATAGATTTTCATTCAGTATTGTATGCTCGCGATCCTCCGTTCAATACATTCACTACCCTCCGTTCAATTCATGAAACACTGGCTCACTACCAATTGAACGGAGCTCCCTACCCTCAAAATTTTGGTTCAAAAAAGAAAATTGCAATTATTTTTTATTTGAAACAACTCTTTGGACCGTAATGCAAATGCTTTCTTCTAACTAAAGGCATATAACATATATAAAATAGTTTGTTCAAACATTGTCAATTAAATAGTTATATGAGAGAATGTCATTTCGTCTGCATGCTTAAAGTCTTACCTGAGCTCTCTACCCTCCGTTCAAATGCTCATTCCCCTCAACTCCCATTGTACAGCTTCCTACGGGGTGAAATATATTAGTCCATGGGCTGGAATAACCCCCCGTGCATCCCCCCCACTTCCCAACCCCACCCATTTTTTTAAGTCCGGATACATCCTCTCTTCAAAATAAAACATGTTAACACGAGCATAACCTGCACGCACTGGTGGAATAGGGCCCATTTTTAGACCCACCTACCGAAATTTAGGAAAATTTCGTTTTTCGTTCAAGTTTTTCTTTCAGTTGCTTCAAAATGTTGACCAAATGCTTCCTAGTTATATAAACGATGCATCAAATTATTGCTTATTGTATAAGCTTTACAAAGAACCCAAATTTTTGCAATTTCTATGCCAAATACCTTCCATAGCGCCATTAAACGTACCCCTACCCCTATGAGATATTGAGGAAAATTTAGATATTTTCATTGAAATTGCGTAAGTTTGATGGTCTTAAGAACCCGAAGTGCATCTCGATTCCCAATTCTGGACATTTTTAAAAAAGTTTTTCAATCTATTTTCTTGAATATAAAACATGTTAACATAATGTTAACATATTCTTAATGACCAAAGTTTTATTTTCAAATAGACCAAATAAATAGATCTTTGAACATTTCCGATTTTGACTAAGTTTTTGCATTCTTTTGCCCAATATTACTTTTTAGTAAACAAATATCATTTAAAGTAGGTATCAAATGAAAGCTTATTATATAGGCTTTAATCAGAATTAAAATTAATCAGAACACGCAAAATGTGTATTGTATATGACAATGTTTCATAAATTATGCCATGATTTCGTATTTTAACAGCCATTTGTTGACTTAAACTCAGTATTTTGGTAAAAATTGATAAAAAATAGGAAATTTGAACATTTCAGATTTGCTTAAATTTCACCGTTAAATCGTTATATATGCCAAATCTGGAGGATATATCTGCAGATATGCCAATTAATTGTTCTAAGCGATACATTAGTTGTCTGAAAACATTGTTTAGAAAAACAAGAAGTGTTTGATGTGACTCAGAATACCGAAAATCTTACCCCTGCCCCAACAAATTTTCCTTAAAATTGTCAATTTTTTCTCTATGTTCGCAACAAATTAACTCAAACACGCAAAATGTGTGTTGAATATGACAATGTTGCATGAATTATATCACGATTTGGTAATTTAACAGCCATTTGTTGACTTAAACTTAATATTGTGCCCGAAATTGATGAAAAATGGGATTTTTCAACATTTCAGATTTGGCCAAAATTCACTGTTAACCCGTTATATATGCCAAATCTGGATGATATATCTGCAGATATGCCAATTAATTGTTCTAAGCGATACATTAGTTGTCTGAAAAAATTGTTAAGAAAAACAAGAAGTGTTTGATGTGACTCAAAATACCGAAAATCTTACCCCTACCCCAACAAACTTTCCTTAAAATTGTCATAATTTTGTCTATGTTCGCATAAAAATAACTACAACACGCAAAATGTGTGTTATATATGACAATTTTGCATGAATTACATCATGATTCGGTATTTTAACAGCCATTTGTTGACTTAAACTCAATATTTGGCCCAAACTGATAAAAAATGGGAATTGTCAACATTTCAGATTTCTCCGAAGTTCATTGTTTAATCGTAATATATGTCAAATCTGGAGGATTCATCTGCAACTATGCCATTTAATTGTTCTAAGCGATACATTAGTTGTCTTAAAACACTGTTTAGAAAAACAAGGAGTGTTTAATGTGACTCTAAATACCGAAAAACCTACTCCTACCCCACAAATTTTCCCTATGATAGTCATCTTTTTACTATTTTCGCATGAAAATAACCAAAACACACAAAATCTGCATTGAATATAACAATGTTGTATAATTTCTATCAAGATTTTTCATTTTAAGTCCCACTTGTCAGCTTAAACTCAATATTTTGTACAGAACTGATGAAAAATGGGTATTTTCAGCATTTCAGATTTGTCCAAAATTCACTTTTTAATAGTTATATGTGGCAAATCTGGAGGATTTATATGCAGATATGCCAATTCATTGTTCTAAATATACAAGCTATATAAAAACAATCTTTAGAAGAACAAGGAGTGTTCAATGTGACTCTAAATACCGAAAATTTTACCCCTACCCCAGGAAAATGATGCTTAAAAATCCCCAGAATATGTAGGTCTGTACATTTATATGAACAAAACATACTAATGTTTTACTTTCTTTTTAAAAAATGCATTATATATATATCGCAATATGCAATTTTAACGCCAAAATATGGGTAAAATTGTATATTTTGGTCGCTTTTCGTGAAAAATGGGATTTTTTCAGCATTTCGGAATTTTACAAAATTCAAAGTTTAATTGTTGTATAACTGCCCATAAACCACTCACATGATCTTATTTGTAATATATGGGAGTCTAAAACAATCATTTAGAGCCTAAATATTTCATATTTTCCCTTAATTTTTAGAGGGAGGGGTGCTTATTTTGACATTTCTGTACACGATTTTTTGCTAACATATCAGAAATCATTATTACATCGGCAATTATTAAATATATATGCAGATTTTTACGACCATAAAGTGAGAAAGTCGAAATTGTGAAAAAAAAATCTAAAATTCCGAAAATTCACATTTTTCAATTTTTCATCTTTCAATTTTTCAATTCGGTATAAAAAATTTTATACCGAAAATAAAAATTTTGTGGACATAAATGGTTTTATTTTCCAACATTGTATCACAACAGATAAGTTAGGCATAAAAACTAGATCAAATGACGAGGGTTGTTGATCTGAAAGGAATTGACAGTCTTAAATTGTCATTTTCGTTATTTTTTTGCAGGGGGAGGGGTACATTTTTTGTGTCCCAAATCATAAAATGGCGTAAAATGCCCAAACTTGGGTTCATTGTAGAAAATTTTAAATTAGCTCTAATTTGGTACCAAATTTCACTACATATTACTTTTCATTAAATAATTATGAATCTTAAAAGATGAAATTTAGGTTAAAACGAAAATACAAAAATTTTTCGCGGTGTACTATAAAAGTGGCCCTATACTGTCTCTGCGTGCAGGTTATGTTCGTGTTAACATGTTTTATTTTGAAGAGGGGATATAGGAGGACTGAAAAAAAACGGTCTAGATGCGAAGTGGGGGGGGGGGGGGGGGGGGNGGGGGGTGCACGGAAAGTGATTTCAGCCCATGGCCTATATGCAAGAAAAAAGGTCTCTACTGATGTGTTTTATATTGATAATCATGTAAGTCTAAAAAAAAGTAAGTTCTAAATACAAAAAATACCAAAGATGCATAAAAAACAGTAAAATTTCGATATACTGAACAGGTTGATTTTCCAACAGACTGGTTTTTCAATTTTAAGTTCGTTTCGATCGAATTTCGAATTAAAAATATCAAAGCAAGTTCAGTTTTTAAAACGTGTAATAGCGGCAAACAAACCTTTTGCACAAACATTTGAATATGCACACAGGGACTAAAACCTGTATAATGTTATGAAAACTCTTGTTACATTATATATGAATTTATCATCAAGTATTTATGGTAACTTATTTTTAAAAATAAATTGTCTAAACCAGACTCATTCTGTCTGTAGATTGGCAGGTAGGTAGATCATTTCTTTTTTTCTGCATCCAGGACAGTTGTTTTTTTTAACTACCTTACATCAAGTTTTCTTTGTTTGTTTGTAATGAGGTTTAACGCCACTTTCAGCAGTATTGCAGCTATATCGTGGCGGCATTATTTAGCGGTGGAAGGAGCAAGAGTACCTGGAGAAAACCACCGAGTTTGGCAGTTAACTGACATACTTATCACAGACGGTTGCAAGTTGAGTGCACCTGTTTGTGATGTGCAAAGCAAAGCGCGACCTCACAACGCAGAGGAAAGGCCACAGTAATTGTATAGCTAAACTAACTACCTACACCACTCGGCCACCCAGACCCTCTTTTATCAAGGGGGCGAAGCGCTACCTCACAACGCAGAGGAAAGCCACAGTAATTGTATAGCTAAACTGACTACCTAAACCACACGGCCACCGAGACCCTCTTTTATCAAGTGAGCGAAGGGTGACCTCACAACGCAGAGGAAAGGCCGCAGTAATTGTACAGCTAAACTGACTACCTACGCCACTCGGCCACCCAGACCCTCCTTTATCAAGTGAGCGAAGCGCGACCTCACAACGCAGTGGAAAGCCACAGTAATTGTACACGTAAAGTAACTACTCACACCTATCGGCCATCCAGACCCCTTTTTTTCAAGTGAGCGAAGCGCGACCTCACAACGCAGAGGAAAGCCACAGCAATTTTACAGCTAAACTAACTACCCACACCTCTCGGCCACTCAGACCCTGTTTTATCAAGTGAGCGAAGCGCGAGGAAAGGCCACAGTAATTGTATAGCTCAACTTACTACCTTTACCACTCGGCCACCCAGACCCTCTTTCATTAAGTGAACATACAAAAAGCAAAAAAATTCAAATTAATTCAAAAATAAAATATAAATGGCCACAAGGTTTCTTTTCAAATACTTAATAACAGTTTAAATAAGAAAATGAAAGGATATAATATAGATCTAAATTGGACGAAATCCCTTCAAATAAATGGTAAATTTAAGCAAAGATTTTGTTGTTCTTCTTCATAAAAAAGATTCTTTACATAATATTTGATAAATATCCAAAGACATCTGACTGTCATACAGTTTCTTTATTGCAGCATATTGCTTTCATGTCAAAGTCACAGAAGTAATGTACCATAAAATATTTATATGAATGTAATACCAAACAATGGCCCCATCTGGCATTTTCAATTTTGGTAGATTGATATTTAATTTATCTTGATATAACATCGTCTTACATACCACGAAGATATTTAATGCACCTTCTTGAAGTGGATTTTATGCACAATAGAATTAAATGTACAGGTGTTTTGTTCGCAATTTATGTACATATGATCTGTACTGAATTCATATCATTTGTGAAATTGCCCTTGTATTGAACTTTGTGTAGAACATGCTTGATGTACAAGATTATTCAGGATATTTCAACCGGCAGAGAGGTGTGGTGTACTTGTTTTAAGGGTAGACTCGAACTTTTTTTACTAATATGTGAATATACGATATTTATATTTTCAAACCAGTTACAGATGGATGGAGAAATAACCTCTGAAAAGTTAACTTAAAATTACGTAGAATTATTCTAAAATAATCCTTTGACAGCTCTAGATCAGTTCTAAAAGTAGTCATAGTTTGAATGGTTCTAAAAACGGTCATGGCCAGAAACAGATTTGAAACCGACCATTACTTTCATTGTAAGAAGCTGTTCTAAAAGTATTCAGGTTCAGAAATTGTTTTAAAAGCACTCATCGCTCCTTTATAAAATCACATATATTATTAAGAATAAAGTACTCGAATAAAGTATTTCAATTTAAAAATTAAATTATGATAATCATCATAAGGTAAAAATAAAAGCAAAATATAATCAGGGCCTTTATATTTGATATACTCGAATCCAAGTTTGTAATAAAACATGTTAAACTTTTCTCTTAAAAAACAAGCTGGGTATAGCCTCAGTAGCTACATACTCTCCCTGAATTTATTATAGAAATAATGCCCAAAACATTACAAAGGGGGATTTTCTGTATTCGATATCTTTTCTTTGAGTACTGACATTTATGGCAAATTGGACATTTCTGTATTAATATAGTATTGATGCCCACAACAATGAAACTTCCTGTAATTTGACTAAATGCATATATTTGTATTCAACGTGGTATTAAGGGTGTATTTTTGTCATGTTTCGGTCTCAATGAAATCTCGTTTGGAAATACTTTGGAATTATTATTATGTTATATACAAAACTATTCATTTCTATTAAGTAGTTTCAGATTAATTAAGAACTGAAGATTGGATGCCCTAATTGGCTGGTGTATTCGTGTCAAATTTTCACAAAATAGGTGTTGGGTTAGAAGAAGCGATTTTATAAAAAAAAAATCTAAACTTAAGTTTTATTGTTTGCTTTTTTAAGAATGTAGTCAGGTGGTGTTTTCACGTATGCGTATGAACATTCGGATTTCTCAGGTTTTATAGATTCATAGTTAAATGTTTTCCCACAACACTCTTTTTTTTCATGTCATGAAAGGCTTCAGTAGCTCATAGAAGGTCATTAAGACAAATTCCATGGGATTGTAGATTTTCCCTCGATATGCAAGCAAACCAAGAATTCTCAATTCTAAGCTTAAAATACAAACAATACCGATGTTGCATAAAAAACTGTAAATTTCGTTATGCTGTACACGTGTTTCAAGGAGTTACCTCTCATCAGCAGCATTAATATCAAATAATATGGAAAGCCATAATCCAAAAGTTGTCACAAAAGAAATACCCATTACCCCCCCAAAAAAAATCGAAACAGGAAGCCAAATCCAGTACCAAGGAAATCTACCGAGTGCCATACACGGAATGAAGCCTCAGTATTTTTAAGTGGTTAGAATTTTGATAAAAACAGTAAATTTGTTTAACACGCAAGGTAAAATTTTCATGTCAGACAAGTCTGACTATCGGGCTTGCGAATAAACTCGGGGACCTCTGGTCCATCAGAAGTGGCATCGGCCCAATGGTTCAAAATACAAAAAATACCGATGTTGCATAAAAAACTGTAAATTTCGTTATGCTGTACACGTGTTTCAAGGAGTTACCTCTCATCAGCAGCAAATAATATGGAAAGCCATAATCCAAAAGTTGTCACAAAAGAAGTACCCATTACCCCCAAAAAATCGAAATAGGAAGCCAAATCCAGTACCAAGGGCATCTACCGAGTGCCATACTAGGAATGAAGCCTCAGTATTTTTAAGTGATTAGAATTTTGATAAAAACAGTAAATTTGTATAACACGCAAGGTAAAATTTTCATGTCAGACAAGTCTGACTATCGGGCTTGTGAATACCCTCGGGGACCTCTGGTCCACCAGCAGTGGCATCGGCCCGATGGTTCAAAATACAAAAAATACCGATGTTGCATAAAAAACTGTAAATTTCGTTATGCTGTACACGTGTTTCAAGGAGTTACCTCTCATCAGCAGCATTAATATCAAATAATATGGAAAGCCATAATCCAAAAGTTGTCACAAATTTTTGAAGATAAAATATCTAAAAAAAAGGCATATAACCTGTCAATATTTTTAGCTTAATTTGTTCCTTAATCATTGGTATCAATTCTAAATCGTAGATTTTCTCAATTTCACCTTACTACATCCTAAGAACAATGTTAATACTTGTGCAATAAAAAATCACAAGACAAATGAAATCTTAATCATCAGCTCCTGTTAAAAAAAATGGGGAAAATCTACAATTTTAGAGAAATATGGAAATGCTGAAATTGCCCCAAAAAGGCGAGAAATTGGGACAAAACTTACTTATATCAACACGTACATATGATTTTGGGGGTTTGAATTCGTTTATTCCTTCAATTTACAGCTTTTCAGAGAGTATGAGAACAAAGTTTAACACTCTTAGTTAGATTTTTTCTTTGAAAATAGTAAAGAAATAGCAAAAATGCTTAAACCTTAGCAAAAGTTTTAAAAATTGTTCACTTTGAAACATCTGTAGCAAAGTAATGTGCACATCAACCTATGATTTTTTTCTTCATATATTGTTTTAATAGGGTAAGAACATTGCAAAAATGATAACAAAATTACCGAACAGAGTTGTAAAGAGCCGACGTCCATGGGACAAAAAGACAAATCAGGTGGAAACCACCGGAAAAATTGTCGAATGCAATGGTCCTGACTTGGTACACTCGTTTCAAAAGAAATGGTGGGTTAAACCGGTTTTATGCCATGTCAAACCTCCCCTACCATTGCGGTAGTATCCGGTAGTAACTAAACAGCAAATGCTATTGAAAGGTCCTAGACAGAAATGATCATCACATTACTAGGTCAAATTTTTCCACAAGGGACTGATATCTATTAAATTACGTTTTTAATGATCGTATGATACGGAATTTTTGAAACTATCATTAATAAGGCGGTCACGGAGAAAAATATGTCTAATGGGAAAGTCTGCATAATTTGTGGTAGCTCTCTTGTAACGAATCAACTGTGAAACATATACTCCGTAAGCAGGAGAAGCTGGAATATTACTGTCCATGTTAGGGAAATTGATAATTTTGAAATCAAAATCGTCCGTTTTGTCGTATATTTTAGTCTTGAGATGACCATTTTCGGCAAATTTAAGATGCAAGTCCAAAAAGATGCAAATCTAGTGGTTTCAGTCGTTTCTTTTATCTCAAGTTCTTGCGGATACATATGTGTATTAATGGAATCTCTTTAGCAAAAGATGCGTTATTGATGGAAAGAACATCATCAATACGTTGTATATCTATAAGTGAGATTGAAGGATCTAGCATCTTTTTATTTTTTTAATCTTTTACGATTCCCTGAAAAAATTCAGTCTCTTAAGAATAGAGAAACAAGTCCGCGAGTAGAGGAGCAAAATGAATTTCCATTGGTATGCCAACTTGCTGTTCATAAATAGCACCTCCAAATATGACAAATATATTATCAATTAGAAAATCAAGCACACTGCACACCTGTTTTTCATCTTAGCATAAATTTCCTTTTTAAATTTGTTTTTGACCAAAAATGTGGATTGATAACCTAATACAACATTTTTTTTGAGTCGGCAAAGGCTTTTTGAATGATATCTTTGAATCGTGATTTTAGTTTATCATGGGTATTCAGTATGGAAAAATCAAATGTTTTCAGAGAATGTATTTGAGAAAATGAAAGGGCTTTAAGGTTTCCAATAAATCCTTCGAATCTTTCAGTATCCTCATGTGATTTATGTCACTTCGGGCATGAATAGTTTCAAGGTGTGCTTGATGCTCGTCTTTGATTGTCGACAAAATTTTAAGATATGATACCAATGCCCGCGATTAAAAATTGAACACACAGCTACTCTACATTAACTGATAGCGGTGAAAAAAAAATTATCACCTTTAGAAATAGACAGCTATTAAAAAAGCAGTTATGACCACATTAAAAGCTGTTATACGTTAACTTGAAGCTGTGACAAATCATGGCCATTCCTACAATTGCTTTAGGACTGATCTAAGTTAACTTAATGCTACTTTTAAGTTATCTTGAATAAAACTTGAATGAGAGGTAATGTCTGAATTCAACTGCACAGACGAACAAATACTGTAGATAAAAAATGAATAAATCAAAATAATAATATATATATTTAAAAAAAACAAATAAAAAAAAAAAAGTGATCTTGTATGTAAAACGCACACCCAGTTCCACACATAATAATAATAATAATAATAATAATAATAATAAAAATAATATTACAAGAATCGATGAATACTTGTCAAGAGCTAAAATCCAAGAGGCAAATAGACTAATCAATATACAAAAATCTGCAATTATGCTTTAAACTTGATCATTTTTCCATCGAAGAAAATATTTAGGAATAAAATTTTAAATCCGTTCTCACGTTCAGTATTGTAATGACTGTTGTACTTTTAAAGAAACCCCAAATTACTAAATTATTACGCGAGAGCTAGCATAAATCATACAGATTTTATCATTAGTCATAATTATTTTCGTGACCGCCTTATTAATCAAGGCTTAAAAATATCCTTCCCATACGATCATCAGAAAAGTTCTCAAATAGATATCAGACCCCCAATGATATATTTGAAATTCGGTCCAAACTCTGATTCAAGATTCTTTTTTAAACAGCACTGAGATGATCATGTCTTTTAACTGTCTACGACCTTTCAGTTGCAATTACTGTTGGGTTGCTACCGGACACTACCGCAATGGCAAGGGACGTTTTTCATGCTATTAAACCGGTTTAACCCACCATTTCTTTTAAAATGCCTGCACCCAGTAAGGACCATTGCGGTCGACATTTTTCTGGTGGTTTCCGCCTTATTTCTCTTTTTTTTCATTGACTTCGGCTCTTGATAGCTCGTTCGGTAGTTTTGTTATTACCCCCAGTTGATTATCAAAAAATAAATCTATGTGATGGGAAGGTGAGGAATGTCGGTTACAGGTAGTACTACCCAATAAAATGATTCCATTCGTATTGTAAGGTGCAGACATAAGTTCACACCAAGTTAACTTAGACCAGTCGGAGAGCTGTCATAAAAAGTGCTCTAAGTTAACTTTAGAATTGTTCTAAAGCCCTGACTGCGCTGACCTTTTCTGGTGTAGAGCCCTGACTGCTCTGACCTGTTCTGGTCATAGAGAACCGGCCGCTCTAATCTGTCACAGAATTCTGACTGCTCTGACCTATCATAGAGTCCTAACTTCTTTTATGTTATTTAATTTAGAGTATTTAGAGTTCTTGTTTTGTTTTACTTTTACTGACTTTATATCAAATTCACTTGACCTACTTCTTGATCAATAAATATCGATGTCTTGGACAGAGCAGTCAGGATTCTATGACAGATTAAATAGGCAATGTCTCTATGACTGGTCAGAGCAGTCAGGGCTCTATAACAGGTCATAGCAGCCAGGATTCTTTGACAGGCTAGAGCGATCACGGCTCTATAACTGGTCATAGCAGTTAGGGCTCTATGACCCGTCAGAGCAGTAAGGATTCTATGACAGCTCCACGTTAACTTCAAGTTTACTTAGGACTACTCTTTTGACTGCTCTTGAAGTTAACTTGGATGAGAGGTTATGTCTGCACCCTACTTTGCTTGAAAAAGCAAGATGAATCAGCCAGGAGAGTTTAATGGGAACTTATCTAAAGCAATGCAATCCAATGGCGTTATTATATAAATTGTACTGGCTAATATTCAGATATTTCAATGGTAGTGCTCTGAAATCTTACCGTTTACGCTTATATCGACTTGCACAATACACTGTGGTTAATGCACCGTATCATGGTCGATATGTTTTTTTTATGAAATTATATATTCAGGTATTCTTGTTAACATTTTATTTATGGTTTACATAATGAATTGCATATAATTTGTCAAATTACCCTTTAATTGAACCTAATACACAAAATTCTTGATTTACATGATAAAAGCGTCATACTAACAAAGAAAAAAATCTCTTAATCAAAAATCAATACTACCGTTTACAAAAGATATTTTATTTTCAAAATTTAAAATGACAATTGTCCAGTAAATGCATGTTGTGTACTGCCCTATAATCTTCTTAAACTCTGACTGAGAAGGCGTAAGAGATTTTATAGTTTAAATATCTCTTTTGTAGTCTTTATTGAACAGATGTAGATACTTACTTGCTTGATATTGTGTACTTTTTTCGTTAGACAGTTTAAACATAAATACTTTTTCACTTAGGCACTACCCACTTTTGAGTGAGACAAATTTCTGAAATTCTATGATCCAAATTCATTGATATAAAATGTTTCTTTGATCTTCGATTTATTTTGGGGCATGGTAGAATCAACGAAAAAATTTTTAGTATCCATCAATTCACATCACCAGAACATACAAGTACTGTGGCGTTATTGTCTTTTCTTTCTTCTAACATCAGTATAATAATGAGCCCTACTAGCTATTTTGCAATAAAATAATCTAATACAATAATCTTTGTCCAGTTGAGAACTTTGAAGACTGAAATCATTCTTTCAGGGAATATCTTGTTGTTCATAGTATGCACTAAATTTCCGTTTTCTATCCAGGTCATGATACCTTATCAACATTAAAAAGAGTGGATTTCAATTTTGGGGGCAACCCCTTTTGATTCAAAGAAATCTAAGACGTTTTTTTTAATTTTATTAAATATAATTGCGAATACTCGTATAATTGGATTTCAATAATTCCGAGTTCTGAAATACCACCATTTTGTTTTGTTTTGTTTTTTTCTCGTAAATACAGTTTTGAGCGTCATGTGTTTTGATAAATCAAAAAGAATAAGAATTTCAATGGAAATGGACCCTTGCCGGCCGACCACGAAAATAACAAATACTGGTTCAAAAACAATAAATACCGAAATTACTGTCAATTTAGTTCTTTGTATAGCTAATTTTACAACTTATGTATCTTCATTGCAGAAAAAAACCACCAAAAAATAAATAAAATAAAATAAACTTGGAAGACGATAAAACCAAAAATTTGTAGCATCTGACTGAGAACAAGTAATCAAAAAGATCCAAAGGCCTAAATCAGCTAAGGACATTGCTGTGCACAAGGGAGACACAGTGGGCTGCACACATAACCTTTCTTAAAGTTAACTTGTATAGTCATAAACGAACTGCTCTAGTCTACTCTAGAATCATATCTGCCTTATAATCGTGACTACTTGAACCTGTCATAGTGGCAGAATCCTGACCGTTCTTGTCAGAACCATGACCACTGTGACCTATTCTAGCTATGATCGCTCTGGAAACTGCTCTAGATAGAGCCCTAACAAAATTTTATCGGGTCCTTGGTGTAAAGCAAAAATTTGTAAAATTTAGATATTGCAAATTTCCAAGTAAAAATGTTTTTTTGGGGTCGGCACCGAAGTAGTGACTACTGGGTTTGTGAATATCCTCGGAGACTAACAATCCAACAGGAGAGTAATATGCCCAATGGTAATACATTACAAAGTACGGAAGTGACTTTACTTGTAGTTCGTGTATATGGCCATTTCGACAACATGTCAATGCAGATCACACCAAAACACTTTGAAGGCAAATAACCAAAAATTTGTAAATTCTGATAGAGACCAGTTTACGAAAAAAGATCTAAAAGAAAAGCCACGATCAGCTAAGGACACAGCTTTGTTCGAGAGAGATGCTCCTTAGTTTTCATAAAAAATTCTTAATTTTAAATATAACAAGTTAGATACCGGATCAGCACCGAAGCAATGACTACTGAGTTGATGAATGACCCCGGAGACTAAAAGTACATCCGCATTGGCATCAGCACAGTGTAATTAATAACAAAATAAAAAAAAACAATTGAAATGCCCTAAGCCAAAGACAAAAAAAAACAAAAACAAAAGATAAAACTAAAAAAATCCGAAACAGCTGAGGACAGAGCTTTGCACGAGGAGATACTTCTTAGTTTTATGCAAATAATTCTGAAGTTTAGGTATAACATGTATGTTAATAAAATCGGTTTTCGGGTCAGTATCGAAGTACTGGCCACTGGGTTCATGAATACCCTCTAGGACTAGCAGTTTATTAGCAGAGATACCAGTCCAGTGGTAATACACAACAAAATACCGAAATTAGTGTGAATTTAGTTTCTGCGTTTGGCCATTTGGGCAACTTATGTCAGTGTAGATCACACCAGAACATCATTACCTCGAAAACTGTAAAATCTGACAGAACAAACAACCAAAAAGATTTAAATGAAAAGCAAATTATTACTATACCACATAAGGTACATTTTATATAAGAATATAAGTTTAACTTGTTCCAACTTTAAAGCTTGTATTCTAAATATGTAACGAGAAAAGGGTCATTTTGGAGAATTTGTCAAAAGGTCAATAATTTGTCGTGCAACAACTCTGACAATTCTATGCTAAAGGATTTTTAGATCATTTTTACCAACATTGAAAATGTGCCTTTGAGAATTTGATTTTATTATTTTCAGCTGAAAGCTGATTGTTTAATTAGTAAGTGAATTCTGGATATTGTCTTAAAGGTTACATCTGGTGTTTCTTGCTGCATTTCCGTGCTATGAAGTTTGTACTTTATAGGTTATTCGTGCATAAATCACAGATGTGCATGCGGTGAGGAATTTGGTTGTATATTTTGACAAATACTTAAACTAAGACTCATTGGCTAACTTCCTGCTGTGTCGAGCGCAATCTTCAGTGATGGCCCCGACATGTATTTTGAAGACATCAATATCAAAACTCCTACTTAAACTCTCGTTGGGGCAAGATTTTTTCCTGAAATTTCATTATCACAATTTAAAACTAGATGTTGTCGAAAACGACAGCTATCCCCGCACTCCCTGTTTGAAACAGAAAACAGTTCTTATACACCCTGGGCATAATTTTGTTTTTAATTATTTTTTAAATCTATCTATTGATAGTCATTATTGTTACTAAAAGAATTCTAGGATATATATGGTTGCTAAGTAGAATTCCAAAAAATAAGTGGTCTTTGAGACTTTCAGGAAATTTACCAAAATTGGAATCAAATATTTTTATGAAAATGTTCGTCCTAAACTACACAAACATTTTACGTATGGTTGCCAGGTAGAATTCCAAAAAATAAGTGGTCTTTGAGACTTTCAGGAAGTTTACCAAAATTGGAATCAAATATTTTTGAAATCCAATTTATGAAAGTGTTCATCCTAATCTACACAAACATTTTTAGTATGGTTGCTAGGTAGAATTCCAAAAATAAGTGGTCTTTGAGACTTTCAGGAAATCTACCAAAATTGAAATCAAATATATTTATGAAAATGTTCGTCCTAAACTACACAAATATTTTAAGTATGGTTGCTAGGTAGAATTCCAAAAAATAAGTGGTCTTTGAGACTTTCAGGAAATTTACCAAAATTGGTATCAAATATTTTTGAAATCCAATTTATGAAAATGTTCATCCTAAACTACACAAACATTTTAAGTATGGTTGCTAGGTAGAATTCCAAAAAATAAGTGGTCTTTGAGACTTTCAGGAAATCTACCAAAATTTGAATCAAATATTTTTTATGAAAATGTTCGTCCTAAACTACACAAACATTTTAAGTATGGTTGCTATATATTTTTCAGTTATGGTGTACTTGTGCGTGAGAGAATTTCTCATATGAAAATATATTATTGATACTTTCAAATTTTGGCAGTTATTGAAATGTAATCCAGACCACCCTTTTTAAGTGCCCACATCTCACTATTTTATAACGCCAAGTTTTCATACATTCGACTTGATGAGTGCCCTGTGTTTGTCTATATGTTGTACTGTCCACTAGCTTAAGACACTAGTGCTTTTGTCGGGCAAAGGATGACAGTGATTGTAAGAGCAGTTTGCCAGTTTAATTGATGTTTGTTGACAATCCCGCACCCATGACCATGAAAGAAATCGATGTGGCGTTGCTCGACAATTACCAAAGAATTCCGCTTAAACCGGTGCTAGGGCCGTCTTGAACTTACTATGAGGTATGAGCAAAGCTCATTGTTGAAGGCCTCATGGTGACTTCAAGATGAAGAACAACAATAAAAGCGTTGTTCCTTTGCTTGTTTTTTACCATGTATTTGTAGAGATTTGGTCTCATGTGCATTTACTCCATATCCTTTTATTCACCATTTGATAGGTAGAATTCCAAAAAATAAGTGGTCTTTGAGACTTTCAGGAACTTTACCTAAATTGGAATCAAATATTTTTGAAATCCAATTTATGAAAATGTTCGTCCTAAACTACACAAACATTTTCAGTATGGTTGCTAGGTAGAATTCCAAAAAATAAGTGGTCTTTGATTTTTCAGGAAATTTACCAAGATCGGAATCAAATATTTTTGAAATCCAATTTATGAAAATGTTCGTCCTAAACTACACAAACATTTTAAGTATGGTTGCTAGGTAGAATTCCAAAAAATAAGTGGTCTTTGAGACTTTCAGGAAATTTACCAAAATTGGAACTGCCTTTCAGAATCCTAAGTTTTCAGAATTTTGTTTTTTACCAAACACTTGTCAGAATATAAGTTAATATGCCAAATTTAAGAAAAAATATGTGTCTTTGATATTTTCAGGAAATTTACCAAAGTTGGAACCGGAACCAAAATTCCAAAAGCTTATTGCAAATCGATAGACTATATGCAACAATTCTGCATAAAGATTTGATCCTTAAATCCAAAAATGTAGGAGGAGTTTGCGTCACATGCCACTTGTGTCTAATCCACATCTTTGGGTCTTTGTTAAAATTGACATCATGGGGCCTCTTGTTTGCACCAAGACCAATATCAAAAATCCGAAAGCTTATTGCGCATCTACAGACTATATGCAACAATTCTATAACAAAACTAAATCCCTAAATCCATAAATGTAGGAGGAGTTTGTGTCACATGCCACATGTGTAACAATGACATCATGGGGCCTCTTGTTTGAACCAAGACCAATATCGAAAATCCGAAAGCTTATTGCGCATCTGCAGACTATATGCAACAATTCTACAACAAAAAAAAATCCCTAAATCCAAAAATGTAGGAGGAGTTTGAGTCACAAGGAAAGTGTGACGGACGGATGGACGGACGGACAGACGGACGGACAGACGGAGGGTATAACATTATCCCCGAACTTTCTTCGAAAGTGCGGGGATAAAAATTTACTGGTTAACAAAAGAATAAGATAATGTACATACCTTTGACTAGAAATGAGCAATGGAGCCAAACTGTTGCTGCAAAGAAAAATAAATGTTGATATTAAAAACTACTTGTTGTCTGAACAATAGTCCGATACCATTAGAAATCAAATGTGTGTGATTGTGGGCCAGTTCTTTTGTTAAAACATACTCAAATATCCTGGTACGACATGGGGAACTGTCAAACGATGGTATTGTAGACATGATGTATAGCAATATACTGTAATAACATACCACTAAAATGCCTCATTAGATTCTATATAACTATTCTGAATTACTTCATATTTTTCTGTTAATAAGCATGAGTTTGTTAATATTAACATTCCCTATTTTTTAGATAAATATTGCAACAAACATATTAAAATATGCAAGTAAACATTTGATAATCTAATTAAAATAAATAAATTGATTGCAATTTTACTCATGATGTCACGCCGATGATGGTATTATGGCATATGTTATAATTTTTTTGCTTCTTGTGCTTATTCGGTAAATAAATACAAGCACCCTGATTGAGATAGTTTTTTTGGGTTTGAAAGGTGTCTGTATAAAGTACTTCACTAATCATTTTTGTGATATTGTGCCAGACTTTAGAATTTCTATGCTTCTATCAATTTTTTTGTGCAAAATTACTTACTTTGTCTATGTGGGTTTTACATAAACATTTGACAAAGTGTTAAAACGTTCATAAAATCAAATCCTTTTTATTGTGTTTTAAAGTTGCGTTCAATTAATGCAACATTAACATAGAGATATTCGAGTTCCCGCAAAATTTTCAAAAGCATGTTCAGTGACATGATTTTTTTTTTGGCTATTCTTTAACAGACGAAAGCTTTCATATAGTCTATATCTGAAAATTGTTTCACCTTATTACCTCCAGTTTCCATACGTTCAATAATTGAAAGTTTCTTTTTTCACTGGCATCCTGTATATTGTAAGCATGCAAGGAAATTCCATAAAATTCATGAAGGAAAGGGAAACCACAGTTATAAGAATGAGAACAAAATTTCTGGCTGCTTGTTAGAACAAATACCATATATGTAAATAGAAGTGGAGAACTTAAATACTTTAAACATCCATCTCAACAACCTGGACATTTTGTGAAAAGACCATATTGTACCACTAAAGTAAAGAAAAACTCATTTGAATAGTGTATAAAATCGGACACGATCCCAGGCAAATAAGGAAAGAATAATATTTATTGCAAATATTTTGATTTGATTCACCAACATCTAATGAATTGATTTAAATGCCGCTAATATTTTACAAGTTCGCTGATTAAATAAATGTTGAATTAACTTGAAATTCTAATTTGATAATAAGTTCGTGCACTGTAATTGTCCAATGAAAATTAAACCCACTACTCAGTTAATATTGACCATTCCATTTAATATCTAAAAAACATGGAGAAAGTGTTTTCCTAGTGGTCTAAAAAATTCATATTATATTGTCAATTGTTTCCTCTTAGATGGTCTCAGTTTTCTTGTTCTTAGTGGTTTATTTCATAAAAATGGGGTTGATGCATGTTGGGTTGATTGTTACAGATTTCTTCTTATGGGTATGATACTGGTCTTCTATGGGACCAAAATACCAATGAAAGGTACATCGATTGTATACTATCAAAGATTTACATCTCGATTTGACGAAATTGGTCATATCAGTACTAAAATTTAAGACAAAAGGTACGATTTTAGTTTCAAAATTATCAATTTCCCTAACATTAACACTAATATTCCAGATTTTCCTTCTTACGGAGTGTATGTTTTACAGTTGGTTCGTTACGCGTGAGCTAGAACAAATTATACAGACTTTCTCATTAGACATTGTTATCTCCATGACCGCCTTATTAAGTAAGGATTAAAAAATTCCGTCTCATTCTATCATTAAAAAATTCTTTAAATGATATTAGTTCCTTATGTTAAAATTTGAAGTTTCGGTCCGATCGCTGATTTAAGGTTTTTTGACTTAGTACTGAGATTATCATTTCTTTTTTAACTGTCTACGACCTTTCAATAGCAATTACTGTTGAGTTTCTACCGGACACTACCGAAATGGAAAGGGAGGTTTGGCGCGCCATAAAACCGGTTTAACCCACCATGTTTTTTTGAAATGCCTGTACAAAGTAAGGACCATTGTGGTCGACAATTTATTCGGTTGCTTCCACCTGATTTGTCTTTTTGTCTCGTTGTCTTCGGCTCTTGACAACTCTGTTCGGTTAACTTTATCCATCAGCATATTTTGTTTCTTTAAAGAAAAAAATATTACGAAGATTCATACCGAAGATGTTTCATATTTGTTTTTTTTACCTTACACTTCAACTACAAAAATGTAGGTCCTTGCCTGCTCGTTAAGGAATAGCATTTTTGAAATGACACAGTTGTGCTGCAACTTTCCTCCGAAGTAGAGTTTTTTTTCTCGCCGTTTAATAAATGTTTTAGTTTTTATGCAAAAAAGGGTAGTACAGTATTGCGTAATCGTAGTGAGACTGTATTTATGTTTAAACTTCATCTTTTGATGCTTTAATTAATCTCAGTTATATTCCTTTCAATGGATTATTTGTCGAGTACACAAACTGACAAGCATAAACTCATACAATATCAGTTTGATCTTGTCAAACTTCGATATTAAAAACAAGTGTCATATTTACCATTGTGTTTTACATAAACATAAATCAAATCCCCCGCCTATTTGAATTTGTTTTTGAAATGTCTTGTACCAAATTTCAGTAAAAATCAAATTTCTCAAAATGCCTATCAATTTAAATATTCCCTATTTAATTATAGGTTTGATTAGAGGGGGTGTTTACAATATAATTTGTAAATGTTACAAATTACACATGAGCTGTGAATAGCATTTTCTGGCTTTTAAGGTGTCTAGAAAATAAGCTAAACCCATTTTCTATAATCGTTGACGATTGTTCGTTAATTCAATACAGATGCGACTACCACAATGTGTTAATGTAAATTTCACCGAATGATTTGAATTTCAGTTGAACCATTAAAGTTCAGTGTACAGTCAACAATATTGCCAAAATAACTTATACTTATATTCGAACAGGTGAATGGATTTTATGATGAGATGATTTGTATAAGTTTTCGAAATGCGCATATGCAGAAAATAAATTAACAGTAACTTCGGTATTTTGTTATTTATCTATACTTAAGAAATGCGAGAGTTAGTGATCGTCACCTGATATTTTTTTTCTATCTGTCCCGTACAATCAGTTGAAAGACAATATGCAAAGCACTTATTTGAACTGAACAGACAGAATTGTCCACAATACACACTTACCTTTAACGCAAAAATAGTTATATCTTCCAAACGTTCAGATTTGATCTGCACTGAAGAGACCCAAGTTGTCGAAATGACCATATTCAGAAAGTAAATTTACAGTAACTCTGGTATTTTTATTCTGATTGATAAAGTCATTTTTCGCCATTAGAAACCATCTATTCTCACTGTTCAATCTTCAATGTGGATGTAACAAATTCGACAAATCAAATTATAGTAGTCTCAAAATTCTTTTACCTTGGCCATTTTGTCCGACACTGTGATCGATCATAGGTAATTCCAGATTATTTTAAGACATGAGTTTGTATTATAGTTCCAAGACCTTTTTCAGTCCCCTATGTTTGGGGGTTTAATGTCCCTTTGTACGTGCTTGTATCGCTTATTTCCTTTTTAAGAGGGCAAACTCAGTAGTATACTGTAAAATTTAATGCTTCAAACGCATATTTTGTTAATTTCAAAAAATAGTCCGCAGATTCATAACGAAGGTGATTGATTGACTGAATATTGTTTAACGTCTACTCAGCAATATTTCAGCAATGGTAACTTCTTTGCTTGTTTTTATCATGTATTTGTAGAGACTTCGTCTCGTGTGAATTTACTTCATATCTTTTCATTTAACATATTAAGACGAGAAGTTTGTCAATACATATTCACTTTTGGGTATGGAAAGGACCATTGGACGGGAAATTCTGACTGCCACTAGAAATCGAAAGGGGTGGGGAAATTAGCCTTGAGGCTGATCACCTACGGACCACTCAAAAAGAGCTTTCTACAAAGGCTCCTTAACGTGCCATATGTGTTTGATATTTACCTTAGAATTAGTACCTTGTGCCCGTCAAGAAAATAAATGCCGAGGTATCTTCTTGATGAGCGACAACATAAATTGATACTTTCTTAATGCATATAGTTTGCTGATTGATGGTAGCAAGAATTCGAATGACACTGGAGTGCTACCGAATTTATTTTAATACTTTCTTCAGAAATAAAGAGAATTTTCTCACCGTTTAATAAATGTTTTAGTTTTTATGCAATTAAAAACGGAGAAATTGTTCGGTATACATTTCGTAATCGCAGTGAGCCTTTGTACTCAAGTTAAAACTTCATCTTTTGATACTTTAATTAATCTCAATTATATTCCTTTTAATGGATTATTTGTCGAGTACATACACTGACAAGCACAAATTCATACAATTGCAGTTTTATCTCGTCAAACTTCGTAATTAAAAACAAGTGTCATATTTTCCATTGTGTTTTACATAAACATAAACCAAATCCCCCGCTTATTTGAATCTCTTTTGAAAGGGCTTGTTGTACCAAATTTCAACAATAATCATATTTCTCAAAATGCTTCTCAATATGAGTATTTCTTATTTAATTATAGGTTTGATCAGAGGGGGTGTTTATAATTTAATTTGTAAATGTTACAAAACCACGACAGTAGAATACCGAAGGAACAAAGCACAAGATTACATAAATCTAAATCCAGAGACAAGGCAAAAGCAAGAACACCAGAAGACGGAAGACCAAAGACACCACATGCCCACAGAACACACGAACATTATATATACAACACAAAAAACTAAGCACTAACAGTGTGAACTCTCAAAAAACAGAGTGATATCAAGTGCTCCGGAAGGGTAAGCATGTCCTGCTCTGTATACAGTACCCGTAACACTGTCAGTGGGTCAATCCAGGGTAAAGCCAAAACCGGTTATGTCAAATTAAACATTATGCATGAGCTGTGAATAGCATTTTCTGGCTCTTAAAGAATTTAGAAATATGCTAAACCCTTTTTTCTATACTCTTTGAAGATTGTTCGCTAATTCAATACAGATGTGACTACTACAATGTGTTACTGTAAATTTCAATACTTTTAAATAATCGAATTTGAATTTCGGTTGAACCATTAAAGTTCAGTGTACAGTCAACAATATTGCTAAAATAACTTATATTCGAACAGGTGAATGGATTTTATCATGAGATGATTTATCAATACTCAAGAAATGGGAAAATTCGTGATCGTCACCTGATATTTTTTCCATCTGTCCCGAACATTCAGTTGAAAGACAATATGCAAAGCACCTTATTGAACTGAAGAGAAAATACACATTTAACTTTAACACAAGAATAGTTATATCTTCCAAATATGTCATAGCTGTCTGCACTGAAGACACGCAAGTTGTCGACCATATTCAGAAAGTAAATTTACAGTAACATCGCTATTTTTATTCTGATTGATGCAACGGCAGTAGATGCAGATGCAAGTAATTTTGCGCCATCAGAAGACATCTATTCTTGGTCTTACTTTGAATCTTCAATGAGGTGACTGGGGTATTAGCAAAGTCTTTACCTTGGCCATTTTGTCCTTTACTACGGTCGATCCCGTGTTAGTCCAGATTTTATTTATTTCAGACACGAGTTGCTATGTATTAACAAAATGCTGAAGCTACTATAAATTCTGTATATTATCATTATTATTATATACCACATTTATATAGCGCCTTTATCATAAAGTACAATGTTCAAAGGCGCTTTACAATATAAAAGAGATGTACATTTACATTTTATAGTGAACTAAAGATAAAAAGACACAAATTAATGCATAAAACATTTGGAGAAATAAAATAGGATACTTGAACACTGATATAAAAAACTAAAACTCGGTTATTCTAAAACATAAAATGCAGAATAGCATGGAAAAATAATTCAGAGTGAAAAAAACAACCTTTTATAAGCAATTGAAATATGAAGTAAAATTCACTATTATTATAAATTAGAATATAGGTAAAACATAAGATACGTTGATTCAAATGTGATTAAAAAAATGACTGATTTAAAACGTAAACTCTGATGTTAAAATCATAGAAATTTGTCCAAAAAAAAAAGAGATTTGGACAATACTGCACAGTTCTAAATATTAAATAATGTGTTCAGTTACCATAAACTTTTAAGAAAAGGTGTGTTTTCAAAGATTTTTTTGAAACAGCTACCGTTTTAGAGTCCCTTACACAGCTTGGTAGAGCGTTCCACAGTTTTTTGGTGACCACTTACATGTATGTTTCCTCACTGCAGATCAATTCAAACACATTTGGAAGACCATCAACCAAAACTTGTAAAATCTGATAGAGAAAAAAACCATCGAAAAGATCTAATTATATAAATGAAAGCCAAAATCTGCGAAGGGCAGATCTATGTAAAAAGGGGGGGGGGGTGTATTCTTCCTTATTCCTTATTCATATGAAGAACTTACCTAAATTTAGATGTTGCAATTTTCCAAAATGAAAATCGATCCTCATGTCAGCACTTAAGTATTAAACTGTGTAAAAAATGTTTCTTTTTTCAGAAGCTTGAATCATTTTGGAAATTAGACAAAAAAGGGATGCTCACACATCAAACCTCTGAATCTGTATGCTTCCCGAACAGTTATTTTGCCTACGCGCTATTACCTGTAGAAATACCAATATTATTTTTACCATAGTTTCTACAGAAAAGTATAATAATATTAATTAAACACTCGTAGTGTGCTCAAAAGTGAACAGACTAATAAGTAAACTATGAAGTGTTTTTGCATGTTTCAGCAATTGTATTTAATATGGAAACCGGAAATTCAATATCCCGTCTGCTGTGCTTATGTAATAATTCAGATTATAGAGTTAAACTCTATATTGATTTTCAGTATTCAATTTTGAAATGGGAAGTCTGCTGTGTGATACAACAGGCATGCATAGTTAATAATAGATTTTTAAGTACTCTTTGATATAAAATAAGATTATTCATATCTGTTGCATTTTTCCATTGGATTTACATGTAAAAGAGCGAGTATTCTAAATCTATTGGCATTTCCAGCTTTCTAAGAGAGGGGTCCCAAATGTGTTCCCGGAAATCATCTGTCCTTTTCAGTTTTTGTCCAAATTATGTACTAAATTAAATGAATTTCGGATAAGAGTTCACTACCCTAGCAACCCCCTCTGGATCTGTCAATGTACTTCGTTCATAGTGTATTGATTTTAATACAGAATTTCATAAAGCTCCAGGCGTTGTCCGAGTTGAAAGTAGACGCAAGGAAACCTTCACTTACCACTAGTGTAGCAATAATTCAATTATTTGATAATAGTCGCAATTTCGGTATCTTTATGATCTATTGTCATAAACAAAGAAGTATGGCCATTAAGGCGTGAATTTTGTTCCTATGTTGGGTCATTATCAAATATGCTTCAATGTTGTCGAAAATTGTGTAAGGTGGTCTCTGATGCGTGAAATACTTAGAAATAAAATTAACACATGCCACACTTGTATGTTTTCTGACTTATTAGCAGTCGAACATGGCTGCCATTAGCCTTTTGTGTTCATTTTAGCTATTTTTAAGTGTTGGAGAAGATGGTACTACTCAAAGGACGCAGAGAACCAAAACAATTTTTTTGTGTATAAACATTTGTCCTTCCAAATGGCAATTAGTTTAGTTTGGTTCTGCATGTCCCATACAACGAATTTTAACAAAAACCTCCACAAATTGTCAAAATCTGCCAAAATTGCATTCAAGTGGGAAGTTCAGTGGCTCAATTCTTTTAACTAAATGTATGAAAATACATTTAAATTGAATTTGTTCTGTGATAGTGTATATAACAGATTGCCAATTAAAACAGTTTTCGAGAAGATTTAATGCATTCGCAAAAATAGTATGCCGATTGAAATAAATTCACGGGAAAAAATGGCCATACCCCTTTCTTAAACTAATATTCATAAAACTAAGCGTATAAAACAACGTAACATAATATTCAAATAAAGTAATGTATTCTTCAAATCCCACAAAATCGACACATTAAGGGTGTTGATAGATAAGGTAGTAAATTTATATAATACGCGCTTTAACAAATTTCGCCCTTTTCTCTAGATCTGTTTTCGTCATTTTTAGTTTATTATTATTTTTGAAAATTTTGTCTTAATATTTACATTTTAATTGTTGCCCACTTTACCATTTTATCTTGTTATTATCATTGACCTATGAATGTATTTTATTTTCATAACGTCCGTCTAGGTTCTTTCCCAGTAATTATTCTTTGTCTTGCACTACCAGATACATTTTTATAAAGTAAAAACTTAACAAAAATGAAATTAAATGTTGTAATATTTTTATTGCCAAAAAAGTTACAAAAGGATTGGACAAGTAAATGTCCTCTCCTTATATATATATATATATATATATATCACATATGCACTTTGAGTCGTTCACTACATGAATACGAGAAAAGTCAGTATTTAATGAGCTACTTTGGTGTCTTAATCTTGTATGCAAAACATTTAATTTCCTAGCCTCTTCCCCATAATAATTTAAGCTTTGAAGGATAAACTTCTAATTCTAATTTTAAAGGAGGCGATAGTAATAAATTCCTGATAGATAAGTCCATGTACCACGTTGAATGTACATGTATAAAAGAGATCTAAAGAAAGTGACGAGGTTTTCAGTCGACTTCTTTGGATCACATACAATGTATTTTAAATTAAATACAATATGGAAAAATAGTCGATTTTAACCGAACGTCCCATATTTATATTAATACCAGTTTGTACTCTATTCTAATATTGTAGATAACAAACTTGTTTCATTGAAACCCCGGATTTCATAATTAAAAAAATATATATATGCCGTTGGTAGAACTTCTCACCTGTATCGAAATGTAAGTGATTTAGCTGCGTTAACCCTGTGCTGTTATAGAGACGAACTATGTTGCCATTGACCTTGCATTAACACTCACTAACATTTAATATGTGAATCGTCTTTTGCATAAAATGTTCACTTTATTTAATATTTAGCAATCATGGGGTACAATTATCTAAATGGAAAGCCTTTTATGACTGTTTAAAAAAAGATATTAGATAAAATTTTATTGGAAATTGCATTGATTATATACTCTGACGTCATCGGACAATTCAACGGCATTTAAACTCTCAACTTGATAATAATTATTTGATAATCAAAGTTTATTCAATAATATTAATTATATTATTGAGCAAGCAAGAAAAATTATTTGTATACACATTTTATTTACTTTATGTGTATCGATGGAAAGTGTTCATAGGCCAACTTATGATTTTGAATAGTGGAATATGTAATTTGCAACGCCTAAAAATGCGTTTCATATATAGAGTCCTTTAACAAAGTATTCCATTTTCACGGTAAAATATGTTTTTTAATTCAAATATTACTGACAGACACGGAAAAATATTTTTTATTTGAAGTATTTTAATCATTATAGGGGTAGGGGTCTTTAGTCAAAATACAGACTTTCATTGAACACGTAAAAAAACGTAAATAAATAAAAAGAAAAAAAAAATAATAATAATAAAAAGTTACCAATGATGCCTTACAGACCAAGTTAGTACGGAATCGGAAAATATTTGAAATGAAACCGCTGACGGGGTAGGTTAACCGTAGCATGGTATTAAATGTGCCGGTCTGATGTTGCAATAACTAGATTGCTGCTGTTTATGTAAAAGACCGACTTCAAGATTAAAAAAAAAACACCAAAAAAAATAATTTGCCTTTTTAAACTTTAGTTTTGATTTTTTTAGATTTGTTTTTGCATAATATTTGTACATTACACATCTCCATTTTCTACCTTTTGTTCTAAATAATATTACTCCGTATTGTTAGTAATAAAAGCCGAAATATTGACCAGTCGATTTGTCGTGACGTCAGTAACTTTATTTTATTCGATAATATTTGATTAGTTTTTTGTAAGTTATTGTAGTGAAAATTGAATGTCAACAAAGAATATAGATCTTTATTCATTCATAACTAGGCCTAACAAAACAAGTTCATTCATAAAATACTTTTTTAGTATCAAAAGTTCACAAAAATATCATAGCCATCAAAAACGCAGTGCATAAATGGTCGAAATCTCGTACATGTGGTCTGTATAGCGTGCAATCTAATTAAATTTAGATCTACCAAGTGTTCCCTACAGTCAACTGCGTAGCGTGCAATCTAATTTCAATTACATTTGAAAAGGTATGCCACACATCACATCTCTACGCATTTCCAACAGATGAATTACTGAACAATTTCAATAAATAAATATATATAAACCCAAGGCTATCTTTTTTTTTCTTCAAATTATATAATATCATGCACCTGTATTTACTAAAATATAATAATATACATAACAATTCAATTATTACTTTGCCCCATATAATATTAAAATATTGGTGCATACAAAAAAAGTCAGAATAATTCATTGCAAAAAAAAACCAACATTTTTAGTCCAAATTATCAAGAATTAATCGTGTCACTCGTCCTCAGTATATTTTCAGATGTCAATTTCTTATCAATTATTTAAATCCTGATAAAAGGCATTTATTAATGTAAAGAAATACATTTACTAATTGTCAGAGCCAACTGGAGAAAAATAGATTGATCATAAGAGAAGAAAGTTATCAACTTCAACCCTCAACAATGAGCGTATCATTTTGTGATAAAAAAAGAAACACTACTGCAATGGAAGGGCAGGTTTGGTGCGCCATAAACCGCTTTTACCCACCATCTGTTTTGAAATGCCTGTTCCAAGTCAGGACTTTTTTGTTGTTGAAATGCGCACATGTAGAAAATAAATTGAAAGTAACTTCGGTACTTAGTTTATTTGTTACCACTGGGTCAATGCCTCTGCTGGTGGACTGTTAGTCCCCGAGGGTATTCACCAGCCCAGTAGTGAGTACTTCGGTGCAGATCCGAAAGCTGATTTGATTTGGAACCTTGCAATATTTAAATTTTTGTAAAAAACTAAGGAGTATCTCCCTCATGCAAAGCTGTGTCCTTAGCTAATTTTGGCTTTACATTTAGATCATATTGGTAACATAGTATTTGTTCTCTATCAGTTTTTCAAACATCTTTGAGTTTATGGTTTTCCAAATGTTTATTTTATCTGCACTGAAGAGACATAAATTGTCGAAATGCACAGTATGCAGAAAATAAATTGACAGTAACTTCGGTACTTACTTTATTTGCCCTTTGGATTTCGGCGCTTGATAATTCTGCTCCATAATTTTGTTATTACCCTCATTGTAAAAAAAAAGACATGATAAAGGGGACGACCAGTTGATTCTGAAGGAGGGCCTGGCAAATTCGGTCGAGCCAGATTATTTATTTTCAAAATTTTGCAGGCCAGAATATTTATTTTTCGCCGCTTTGCGGCGAAAATTTTTTATTTTCAATAATATAATCGTATCGTACCAATGAATCTTAGGTCAGATTATTTATTTTCTTGGATGTGCAGGCCAGATTATTTATTTCCAACTTTTTCAGGGACAGAATATATATTTACAAAATCTGCCAGCCCTCCCCCCTCAGAATCAAATGGTCGTCCCCTAAATTTAAATTTAGTTATTTGCACTAATGAGACCGGACAAATTATCATAACACAGAACAGTACAAACACGATTCAGTTGTAATAACCCATAAAATGGTGATCCTTTTTACCTTTAGTAAACTATTTTCATGTTAATTCATTGCACTAAATATACGCCATTGCAGCACAGCAGTATCTGGCCTTGAACTCTGGGAGCACACCATAAAATGTATGAATAAAAAGCAGTCGATTTGATGTAAATACAACAAATTAAGCGTGGAATATCAAGGTTAAATGTGTTGATATTGAATTGTACAAGATGATTCTTTTCATCATTTTTTTCATTCTTTATGCACTGACAGGTTTTGAACAATATTAGCTGATTCTCTTGCAGTTTCGATAAACTTTTTTATTTACTATTTCTTTCATTATAAAAGATAACAATACTACCCTGTTTCATGTAGTCATTTGGGTTCCAGAGAAATATCCCATGGGTTTGCAACCCCTTTCTTGCATATTCTAAATTTTTTTCAGAAGTTTAGGGGGGGAAATGACAAAAACGGCTAACAATAGACTGGAATCAAACTAGAATAACATTTTTCGGGGAGACAAGATCCAACTTTAGACAGATCGTTCGCAAATAGAATAGAAGGTAGATCCAAACTGTCAGACACCGACTATGTCAAACATTGGATTTTTCATTGGCAGTCGGACTTGTATAACGCGTGGAGCAAATCATGGATGCTTTTTCGGAGCACCTGACGAAGTCTCCAGTTTTTTTAGGAATCTAAACTGCTATAGTGCTTTATTTATGTTGCGTTTTTAATCATTTTTTATTTTTTTGTTTTGTTTTTGTCGTGCTATATCCGTTTAGGGTTTATGTATATTTGAATTGAAGTGTTTTTTTGTTTTTTTTTATTTAAGATTCCCCCTAACCATTTTTGCTTCGGTATTTGTTTGGGATAATCTCTAAAATCATGGTGACGACTGACCTTCAAAATTCGGTGTCACAATTATAGTACCTTCATGTAGGCGTATACGTTTTTGATTCAAATTGAGACAAAATAATAATAATAAAGAATAAAATGTAAAAACAAGAAATCTTCTGGAAATATTGGAAGTGGATGCCACATGTGAGTCCTTGGTGGTAAAAACGGTTTGCTCTAAATATTGATTAAAAAATGACCCTTTTAAAAAAAACTGCTGTCAATAACTGATACCAAGAATATAAATTGGTAAGAATAATTTCCCTTTTCGGTTTTCTTTGCTGCTTGACTGCCTGTAAAAGCAGCAGCAAAAGTGTATTATGCCATCTACCCGATTTACTTCAAAGCAAACAAACACATGTAACTATTTCATAATGCCAAGTTTTCTTACAATCGACTTGAGGAGTACCCTGTGTTTGTATGTACATTTGTATGTTGTAATTATACCCCCCGCAAACGAAGTTTGGGGGTATATAGGAATCACCATGTCTGTCCGTCTGTCCGTCCCCTTTCGTGTCCGGAGCAGAACTTTTGTACCGTAGCATCTAGGATTATCAAACTTGGTGTGTGGATGCATCATGGGAAGACGATGTGTCGCGTACCAAATTTGGGTCACTGTGATCTTGACTTTGACCTTTGACCTTTATAATAGTAAAACCATGTGCATTTTGTGTCCGGAGCAGAACTTTTGTACCGTAGCACCTAGGATTATCAAACTTGGTGTGTGGATGCATCATGGGAAGACGATGTGTCGCGTACCAAATTTAGGTCACTGTGACCTTGACTTTGACCTTTGACCTTTATGATAGTAAAACCGTGTCTGGAGCAGAACTTTTGTACCGTAGCACCTAGGATTATCAAACTTGGTATGTGGATGCATCATAGGAAGACGATGTGTAGCGTACCAAATTAAGGTCACTGTGACCTTGACTTTACCCTTTGACCTTTATGATAGTAAAACCGTGTCCGGAGCAGAATTTTTGTACCGTAGCACCTAAGATTATGAAACTTGATGTGTAGATGCATCATGTGAAGACGATGTGTCGCATACGAAATTTAGGTCACTGTGACCTTGACTTTGACCTTTATGATAGTAAAATCGTGTCCGGAGAACTTTTTTACCGTAACACCTAGGATTATCAAACTTGGTGTGTGGATGCATCATGGGAAGACGATGTGTCGTGTACCAAATTTAGGTCACTGTGACCTTGACTCTGACCTTTGACCTTTATGATAGTCAAACTGTGTCCAGAGGAGAACTTTTGTACCGTAGCACCTAGGACTATCAAACTTGGTGTGTGGATGCATCATGGGAAGACGATATGTCGCGTACCAAATTTAGGTCACTGTGACCTTGACTTTGACCTTTGACCTTTATAATAGTAAAACCGTGTCCGGAGCAGAACTTTTGTACCGTAGCACCTAGGATTATCAAACTTGGTGTGTGGATGCCTCATGGGAAGACAATGTGTCGCGTACTAAATTTAGGTCACTGTGGCCTTGACTTTGACCTTTGACCTTAATGATAGTAAATCCTTGCTCATTTTGTGCCGAAAGCTTGGTTAAATCAGGTTTGTATCCACCGAATTATATATTATTTAATGTATTAGGCCAAATAAAAAAATAGGTGTGGTTCCGGTCACCCGACCGACCCTATTTTTTCCTGCCAACCCTAGACTTTTTTTTTCACCCAAAAAGTAAAAAAAAAATAGAAATAAAACGACCGACCCTAGTTTTTATGGCCACTTTTGACTGACAAAGTTTAAGTAGAGATCAGCGGCAAGAAACTGTAAATCGGTATTATCATAGTTTATCAACTATTTACTTTATCGGAACCTTTTTATGAAGTATTTGATGAGAAACGAGCTCAAACGCTGCGAAAATTGAAGTTATTTACCATCAGGAAGTTTTCGTGCAATCATAAATTCGGAACGAGTTCGGCGCGGACTGTCGTATTTGTATTTATTTCACATGTTATTTAATATTTCAGAGGCTTCAAAGCCTATTAAACTGTTGCGGGATAAATTTAAAGGAGACTTAAACCTCTTCTTTTACATCTGTTGTCAAGAGTCAATGTGATATAAATAGCATTGTCAGCTATATCGACACTTTACCGATCACATGGTTTGTTGACATCCTCAAAAGTTACGGCGGCTAATGAAATATTCGAGATTATGATATGAAAATATAAATTTTGGTGGAAATTACATTCTCTTTATAACTGTTAGGAATTTTCCACTTCATAACAACCTATAGTATTTATCAAGTCACATAGTGTTAAGAACGATCGTTTGACTTGAACTGAGACTAAAAATCGATCATCTTGGAACTTGGACAAATCCTCAAGTATCCACATCATTTTTAGGATAAAAATGTGGGGATAATACATGGTTTTATATCATAGGTTACAATGCATTTACATGTTAAGTATAAAGATAAAAAAAATAAAATAAAAAAAAATCCCGACCTACCGACCCTATTTTTCTCAGAGGGGTGACCGGAACCACACCTATTTTTTTTATTTGGCCTAAAAAATACCCTTTAAATGAAGTACATGTACCAGATATGAACTGACTGGAATAATTTCAGTCCTGACAGGCTTTATTTCTGTTAGATTTACTTTCCAATTACCATGTGGCTAAAGGTCAAATTTCAAAATGACATGCCTTAGTACTCAAATGCAGTTGCGGGGGGTATTAGTCTGACTTTGCCGACAGCTCTAGTTATCCACTAGATTAAGATACAAGTGTTTTTGTCGGAGAACGGATGGCAGTGATTTTAAGAGCACTTTGCCAGTCTAGTTTATTTGTAGAGACTTTGTCTCATGTGCATTTACTCCATATCCTTTCATTCACCAATGATACCGACAAAAATTTTGTTTAAACCATACTTTTCTTAAAAATGGCAATATTTTAACGTTACTTTTTCCAAAAGAAACAAGCAATCCAACCGAATTATAGTTTTCGAAAAAAAATGATTCGTTCATGAAAAAAGTATTTGAAAAATACCTGTAAAGGAACGTAATAATCTTCATATATATAAATTCCTTGGCAATTCAAAGTGTTACTTGCAATGGAATTAATGCATCATCATGGATGTGTCGAGATCATTTGAACACATTAAGAAAGGCGGAAAAGTAAGACACTTGTGTTATTTAAGCTATTAATTATTAAATATACTATCTAAATATAATATATAACTCGATGCAAGTAGGTCAAGCAAAGAGCAAAATTATGAATGAAATTATTGATGTTGAGCCTGCGCAGTTCGCATGTTTTTTCGTCATCATTTCTACACCGGAGAGAAAAAATCGTTGCCAATTTCATTCTTACCCTTTGCGCCTAAACAAATTGTTCGATTCAAATGTACTTACATATATCACTTTTCGCTTCAAATGAATTTTTCAGAATAACTTTCGGTGTGATTTTTTTTATGTCGGATGGTTATAAAATACATCGCGCAATGATATTTATTGTGCAAATTTGCTATATTGTCCCCATTTTATTGAAGTCGTGTTGTACCACTGTAGACCATTGTTATTTTTCTGTTTGTCTACTGATTTTCTCTGATTCATATTATAAGTTCAGGTAAATTATGCAGATTTTTGCCACAATTGGCATATTTTCAACACATATGGTAAATTATGCAGATTTTTGCCACAATTGGCATATTTTCAACACATGTGTTAAAGCGAATGTGCATCTCGGTCTCATACTGTCCCATCCAACCGCATTTATAATTTTTGCCAAAATCGTGTTGTACCGGTGTAGACCATTGTTAGTTTTGTGTTTGTACTGTACACGATTTCCTAGATCTATCTATTTATTTCCTTTCTATTTGAATTGGTGTGTGATAATTATACTGATTCATTTTTCTGAATGACTACCCCCGTGTTCCCACCCGGGGTTCCCACAGTGCATGTCCCGGGTGCATGTAGCCTTACCCAAATAACATGAATAATAGACCATTTTCATGGATGAATTGCTCCGGTTGACCGTGGGTCAATCGGTGCAAATTGCGTCACTGAACATTGTGACGTTCGAAAATCTATATGGTGACGTCACCGCTGTAGACAATTTTTAGTTTTGTGTTTATACCGTGCACGATTTCCTAGATCTATCTATGAGTTTCCTTTTTTTATTTGACTTGGTATAGGAATAAAAGTCATTTTGGAGGAGTTTATCGATGCGTAAAAGCGGCCGACTCACTCACAAACTAAATAAAATCCGAAGGACTTTATGTAAAAATTGTGAGTGAAAGGCCGCGTTTACACATCCATAAACTCCTCCAAAATTACTTTTATTTCTTATAATTCCAATCTTTTGAAATTAAAACAATGTTTTCACTGAAGTTGACGTCACCATATACTGCACTATTTTCCTCGGAGCGTATTAATGGGCAAGAAGCGTTTATCGAGAAAATAACTTCGTTGTTATTCGTGACGTTGCAATTGGAATTATTGCGTGATGATTATACTGATTCATTATTTTTCTTTAAAAAGTAAATGAAAAAGATAATAAAAAAAAAAAAAAAAANCTGGGGTTATGTTTTCAAAATACGTGTATAAACTGTTAATAAACACACGAAAAAATAATATCTGATTTATATCTGAAACTAAAACTACTCAGTTTTAATAAAAATCATTGCCTGTCTCAGTTTCTTAATAAAATGTCTGAATTTCTATTCACACTATAAATAAGTTTCTTTTTATAGTTAACTGTTACAATATCAAAGATGAAATTAGAGATATGAACACTTTTGACAGTATAGAAAACAACATATGATTAGATAAATTGTATTTCAAACTTTGACTTTGACGCATTAAATTCATTTGAGTTAAGTTGAAAAAAAAACATATGATGCACTTTTATTGAATCTTAAACATGATAACAGTATAAATTGCATGCAAGTTTGTTCATTGTTAGACCATTTCTTCAAGGTTTATGATATCAATTCATCTGTCTGCTCATTTGTCTCCTTACACTTTAAGGGAAAAGGCGTTGAAAGTTCAGGATATCGTCTGCTTGCGTCAATTACATATATGAAACTCTTCGTAGGTCTATAAATTAAAGTTACATTACGAAATATTTACATTTTATAATGTGTTACTAGTGAGCATTCTAGACAAAGATCAGCTTTTTCAATACTTTATAGTATACATTTTTCAAGTAAATAAGTTGATACGTCTTCTAAAGATGCCGATTTAAAGGAGTTATGTCCCTTAGTTTACTTCCCGTCGGTGATGTGGTATTCATGTCAAAGTTGAAGTGTTTATCGCATTACTTCTTTAGCTTTATTTGAGATCTTTGAGCGTAAGATCGCCTATCATTTTACTATTTAAACAGATATAAGTATCTTAGGGGTAAAATACCATCTATTGGAATGCGAAATTAATAAATTTCTGGAATAAAAAAGAAATCGACTACTTATTTGATAACAAGGCTTTATATCAGCGGTTTAATGGTGTTTGTTCGAATAATCTTAAGTACTCTGTTAAAAGCAAATTATGAACTTTCTGTCATTTATCTGAAGTGCTCTCTCGAAAACAAATGTAGAATTGATAATTGCGTCCATGAAATCAATTGACAAATGGAAAGAAAAAAAAAGAACGATGAATCTGGAGTTATGGACATAATTTCGTATCCAAACGTACATCTTGAGAGCATTTTGTACTTTATCAGAGAAAATAAAACCCAAAAGTTTCGTTATCAAAGAAAAATTATTGTTTAAAAAATCTCCTCTGAAACTTCGGGCCAATTTAATAAAATTTTGATCATGACAATCTTTGGTTGGTCACCTACAAAGTTAGTGATTTTTATGGTCGTACCTCATTCAAAATAGCTACACACAACTTGTGGAAAAAGTTTAATATTGTTCAGTATGGGAAACGCATTCAAAGTTTCTCCTCTGAATCACTTGAACAAAATAGTTCGTGAATTTTCCTCTTCAAAGTTTGATACTACATCGAAATGGCCATCAGAGGGGATCAAAGCTTGATACTACATCGAAATGGCCATCAGAGGGGATCAAAGTTTGATACTACATCGAAATGGCCATCAGAGGGGATCAAAGTTTGATACTACATCGAAATGGCCATCAGAGGGGATCAAAGTTTAACATACGGACTCTGGGAGAAAGCTTTTAAAAATATTCAGACCAACAATGGACAATACATTGTAGCTCCTTTTAGAAGTTTTGCTGATCATCTAATATTGTAGTCAGATTCAATTATAATGAATGAAGGACTTTATCGTTGTATTTTATTATCGAAAGACGATGGTTCAGGTGGACGATACACAAACAGGCATATGATGGCCTCTTGTTTTAGAGTATCACAACCTTCCAATGTACTTTTAAAAACAATACCAATTTCGACAATGAATTGATAATAAATTACTAAGTGGTACTGGAGGAAAGAGTCGAATTTCAGATTCATATTATTGGATGCAGATATATTAAATCTCCATTTCAGTCAATCGACCACTTTCAAGTTTCAAATCATTTTATCTGTTCGAATAAAGTGCTTTTAATCTATGATCAATATTTTGTATAAAAAAGCTTTATAGACAGAAAATGTAAGCAGACAAGCTAAACTAAAATATTAACGCCCACGTTTACATTTATTCAGTAATGTATCTTTTCATCGGATTCTTCGTCTTCCTTTCATACAGTACTAATTATCCCATGTTAAGTAATCTGTAATTGGTTACGAGTTTAAAAAGTGATTTGGTCTGGTGCAAAATACAATGTACTGTATTTCATTCATTGGTTCACAATATTTATTTGTCATATTTTGCGACAATTTTTCATAGTTGGCCACTTTTGACACCATAACGATATCCTTTTTTTTATACGATGGACACGTTGCACTTTCTCTTTAGACATAGTTATCTCCGTGACCGCCTTAGTAATCAAGGCTTCAAAAAATTCCATCTCATACGATCATTAAAAAAATCCTTTGATAGATATCAGTCCCTTGTGGAAAAAATTGAAGTTTCGGTCCGAACTCTGATTCAAGATTTCGTCTTTACTGGGATGATTATTTCTTTTAACTGTGTACGACCTTTCAATGACTATTGCTGTCGAGTTGCTACCGGACACTATCGCAATGGAAGGGGAGGTTTGGCTAGCCATAAAACTGGTTTAACCCACCATTTCTTTTGAAATGCCTGTACCAAGTCAGGACCATTGCAGTCGACAAATTTGCCTGCGGTGTACACCTGATTTGTCTGTTTGTCTCATAGACTTCGGCTTTTGACCACTCTGTCCGGTAATTTTGTTATTATTCCGATTCTATGACAGACACTTTGCACCATCATTGACGGATCCAATATTTCTGGAAGGGATTGAAGGGAGGGCTGATATAAAAGATTTGATGATGGGAAAGCAGTGACTGCCTTACATGTACGTTGAGCTGCATTGTTATATGCAGCATTAACAACACTAGATGCATTCTTTACATTTAGCAATGAATTTCCGCTCAAACTGGTGGTGCTAGGGGCCGGCTGTTGTTTGAGGGTCTTTTTCTTGTAGTATTTGCTACACATGCATGAGAACTTTTGTGGATATTTATCATTTTACATGATGCTCTATAGATGTTAATGTCGTGCAATCTACAAATACGTGCAGGCGATGTGCATATTCCATGACTTCCACTTTCAGACCTGACTAGGACACAATGGAAAAGACGGTATTTACGGATAATATTTTGATATTTGATACTATGTTAGTGGAATCTGATGGAGCTGGCATATATGTATACCCAATCACCGTGTACAGTGTAAACTATTTAAAAAGAAGCAACGTATAAGTCTAAAAACTTGATATTTATAAAATTGAATAAAAGTCCATACAGCGGATCCAGCCTTCTACAAAGGGTGTGTTACGGCACATGTCGCCCCTACACATATTGTCGCCGGCGACAATATGTGCAGACCTTATCGGCACATATTGTCGCCGGCGACAATATGTGTAGGCGACAATATGTGCAGGGCGACAATATATGCCGATACGTCTGCACATATGTCGCCGGCGACAATATGTGCAGGGGCGACAATATGTGCCGTAACAGGGTGTTCCAATGGAGTTCATGAAAAAGGAAATTCCAGTTGATTTTCCAAAGTTTGATTTTCATCGAAATCCTATACGATTCTTTTTTCAGAAAAGGGGTTCCAATTCCCAAAAATGCCCCTTGATCTGTTTACGCTTACATGTACATGTATTTCGCTACTGTCTTGGAAAAAAACTTGTCATTTATATTGAGGTCATTTCATTTCTAAAATTAAGATATACATCTATATTCAACACTAATTTAAGTATTTAACAGTTATGAACTTAATAATGCATATACTCAGTAATTAAGTCGACAATTTATAATAAGTAATTTTCTCATACGTTTTATAGTAGAGTAATTTGTTTAATCAGAAAATCATGATAATATGAAACGACATCCAGTTTTAATTACTATCAATACACATTATTTATACACTTCCTTTTGAATTGAATATCTTTTCAATCTGTCGAAATTTATTTAAAATATAACAACAAAGATTTTAAAAGGCTACGCTTTTGACATAAGACATTAAATAAACGAATCCCAAGTAACAGTCCGTGTTTTTCTTTATTTTGAACAACAAAGATTTACGTCCATCGGAAGTTTTAAATTTTTATAATTATTATTATTTGTGTTATTTATTATATTTTTAAACACAGAGATGTTTTATCTCCACTTGGCCTTTTACTAAATTATTCATAAAAGCAAACTCAAAGGAATGCCTAACCCTGGGATGCTCAAAAGAGTATCAAATACAAGCTGTATAAAGGATATACGAAATGCAATAACCAAGATCCTACCAACAACCGAGCAGCAAATAGATTGTGGATGTGATATCATGTACCTTTAAAGGAATGTAATCATACAATTTTCATGATGAACCGTTATTATTGGTTTTTCAGTTTCGTTTGAACTTTTTTCAATTATAGATCTTATAAAAATCGACTCACAAATTTAATAAAATTTGAAAACGTTGAAATTCATCCGCCCTTACGTGTTCGATATAAATATACAGCTCATTAAAATTATTGCAGATGGAGTTAACATATGTGTTATGGTCTCATGTTCATTTACTCTATATCCTTTCGTAAAATATATGTTTTATGAATTTGACCGAAGATTATAGGATTTTAGCTTACACAAAAATATACTCAACCCTCTAATGATTTTATATTTTTCTTAATCTCTAACTTGTGAAGTTTATGACGTAAATAGAGATAATCCTGTCAAATCCTTAAATTTTGTATTATTTTGAATCGCTAAGCTTAATGTCGGTGGTCCTTTTGCATAACAATGATCCAATTATTAATCCCAGAACGTTTTGTTTGTTGAACATGTTAGGCATTAACATATATTTGTAATGTTACGTTTAATTTGACGTAATAACTTTTCCCCTTTACTTTTCAACTACAATTTTGTATTACCATAGTAAGTTGTTTCTATTGACAAGTGAATAAAAGAAAAACTGCCCTTGATCAGTCATTACTTTCATTACCCTGCATCTGTACTTTCATTACTACTAACTGGTGAAATTCTTCAATGGTATTGCTCATCATTTGTCAACTATAGCCCTTCTCATTGATTATGTTGCCACTATTACTGTTGCTCACCGTATATAGACCATAGTCTTAATATAGAAAAGATAACAGGAAACACTTGCAATGTCAGAAAATTACAATCACATGCCATAATCTACCAGGGAACTGCACACTGAGGACAACAATTAAATGACAAAAGACAAACATAGACAACGATAGGAACTCGGGATAGCCGTATTTTGGTACCGGCACTAGCGAGAGCTAGCAGTAGCGTTAAACCGGTCTTGCATTTTTCTATTGCTAAATTTTAGTAGACGAAGAGATATGCTACCAGTAAAAGTACTTGAAATTAAGGACGTAACCGCGATTTTTACCTCGTAGTTTTGTCTTCCTATAAATTTGTACGTTAAAAAAAATGTTATAATGCCTTGCTAAGTAGGAAAAATGACAATTGCTATTTTTCGACCGTCAGACGATACTTACAACTTACATGTATGATTAATGTTTCAAATTTTAAAATTGGCCCTGTTTCCACAATTTCTGTGTCTTGTTTTTCTAATAATGCAAGAAAATAACACTTCATTTTTATAAAAAGAATCACCCCCCCCCGTAACACAAATAGAAACTGTAATTGGTTCAAAAACATGATGTTTTCTTTTCTCCATAGGAATAATAGATAATTAGGTACAATTCATGTTATTCTGTGCTGAGTTGTATGTCATCTTATTAAAGCGTTTACTTACCTAATAGGACAAAATCTCTTATGTATTTCAATAAATCCAAATTTTTCCACATATCTATTTAGAATATAAAAAATTCCACATGTCTGTCCAGACCAACTTGTTACTGAGAAGCACTCGATTTAAGTCTGGCCAATTCTTTTATTCAAAATATTTCCAAATGACTGAATATATCAAAAATAAAGTAGGACATTTAATATACTTCCATTGTTTTAATTACACACAATCGTATCTATTCCGTTTATCATTTGAAATTTATGTCATCCTGTTGACCATATTCGTATACTTCATTCTGTGTATAAACCACCTTGAATGTAGATTTAAATTTTGTTTAGGATAATAAACTGACGATTTCAACGTCTGAGAGAAAATATAGAATTTAAAAGTATCGTATATTTGCGTCGACAACCACCATAGGGATTTAGACTTTTCGCTCCGTTGATATTGCGATTTAAAATCATTTGTGTATTCCATATATCGTTTTCCTTTTAATTACAAAAATGCCAACCATGATCTAGTATGTTACGTTTTCTTCATAAAATTTTACAATTACGACATGTTCGGAAGTAATGATATGGAAATAGTGTTGCACGGTTCTAAGGTATCGTAGTCACGGTAGCGTGTTTGGTATTTGGATCGATCTTGGCAGACATTTTATTGTCATCGATTTTCGGTAAGGTTACATGGAACCGACAAATAAGACCACGGCATGCGATTTACCTGCAGTGGGATTATTATATTGTACTTATCCAGGTTAATAAAATGTTAAAAAGGAAATAACGATTTCATTGTTCACAGTGTGTTTTAAAATGGTGTCTTTTTAAAATTACAATAAACTGAATAATACAGTTATTACCGTATTGTCTTGATTCCAAGGAAATGGTAAATCGTGTCGCTAATAATCGGTATGTTAAGTTATTTTAATTTTAGTTGTGTTGCACATTTGACCTTTGAATTAAAGACATTCCGATTTTTTGGGCATTTTAAAATAGTGTTTTGTTGCGATTTTTCTTTTAACCAAACTTTTGTAATTTATTTTTTCCTTCCCACATTAAAGAAATGACATGAAAAATGGACAATTTTATGTTACAATGTAAGCATCATCATAAAATGAATATCTATTCCTTGAATGAAATCGATTGAATGGGAGACATTACTAGAACATAGTGTATTGGAACATAAATGTATAGGAATTGCACTTTAATTAAGCTAGACATTTATTAATTCCAAATGAGACCACTTTATATAGAAAAAAAAACTTCAGTATTAAAACATACAAATATACATAAAAACAACCGATCTTAATACGAACCAAACTTCTGTTCGTCTGTATTCGACTTCAAAATTTATGATTTTTAATTTTTGCCACTTGAGCTCCTAACTACAACCAAAAACTTGCCTTCTAAGGATGACAAAGGATGACAGTGATTGTAAGAGCACTTTGCCAGTTTAATTGATGTTTGTTGACAATCCCGCACCCATGACCAAGAAAGACAT
>MJUU01062613.1:89012-138223 GCA_002080025.1 Modiolus philippinarum
ATGAGGTATGAGCAAAGCTCATTGTTGAAGGCCTCATGGTGACTTCAAGATGAAGAACAACAATAAAAGCGTTGTTCCTTTGCTTGTTTTTTACCAAGTATTTGTAGAGACTTTGTCTCATGTGCATTTACTCCATATCCTTTTATTCACCATTCTAATATTAGGATATATGCTGATCCATGCAAATCATGTCCCTCGTGTATGGAAGATGTTGTTCATTCTCACTTGATTGTTACTGCAATGAGAGTTCCCTGCAAGAATTATTTATCTAAATCTTTTTCTATTTTAATGATCTCATTAGTAATGTGACGGAACTAGAAAAGTGAATTTGCATAATTAGGTGAAGCTAACTAGTCAGAAGCTTCAAGCGATGTGCCAATTTAAGAATAAACAAGGAATTAATTACCGAATTGGCAATACAGCTCATAAAAATTTACTTAAACTTTTTGCCTCAGTATCCGTTTGTAGAGTATTGGAATTGAAAATAAGTAAATAATTTATTTTCTGCATATGCACATTTCGACAAGTCATGTCTATTCAGTGCAGATCAAATCAAAACATCTTGTCACACTTTTGTGAACGCAACTCCTCAGAAACCTCAGGTTGGAATTCATTCTTACTTTATAGGATTGTTAGTCACGATAAGTAATTAAATCATATTGCATCCCCATTTTGATTTGTCAAACATTTTAGGATTTATGGGACTTCAAATATTTAACAATGCTATACAATATTGCAGATCTTATGGACGCAACTACTCAGAAACAACAACTCAGATTTCGTTCAAATTTTACAGGATTGTTATTCACCATATATGCTAGATGATCATAGCGATTGAAATGTATAACCTAGATTATAGGGTTGAATCCCTGCACATTTTTTCCAATACCAGTCTGATATATAGAAAAAAGAATTCTGTTACAATTTTTTTACGTTTTCAACAAATATTATAAGGGGAACAATTGCCAATTTTTTTCAGGAGGGGGCTATTGTTTTTATTCCAGCAATATGAATTACTTACATAAGAAGGAGAACCCCAGCCCAAATTCTCATTTGGTAATGTAAAGTGGGTTTTAATGGAAAGTGCAGTGCCGGGTTGTTATGGAAACCAGACAAGAGCACTGAATAAATTGAGAAAAACTACTCTGCTTCATATTTTGATTTCAGGAATTTTTTTAAATTGGAACCTGGCTTTGCATTTTTAATGCTTTTGTAAATTCTATACCATGTTTAAAACACTTGTTTTAATCAATACAGCACTGAAAGCTAGTTACTTCTGCATTTTCTAACATGCGGGTTTTTAAGTTTCTTGTGCTACGGAAGGCATATGGCTACGCGTAGCAATCTTGTTTTCAACTAAAGTCATGTACTGAAATCTAATACTTGAATTTATAGTTGAAGTCCTCATTGTGACTTCAAAATGAAGAACAACAATAAAAGCGTTGTTCCATTGCTTTGTTTTGTTTTATGCGTATTTACTCCATATCCATTCATTGATTTCTATTATTTTCATTCAGAATTATAACGGATTTCATTTAAAAGACATATACATTTGTATAATCTAGGCATCTTCAGTTGTACATTTTTCTGTGTGACAGTTCGATTAACTATAGTTTTCACAACGAGAACTAGTTGATAATGAAATTTCTCACATCGAATTAAACACATTTTGCAAATGTTTGAAAGCAAGGCTTGTCGAGCTTTAAAACATTTAAAAATTTATTGAACGAGCAGTGAGAAATTTCATAATTAACGTATTTCAGTTGGGAAAATTGTTTCTCTAAAGACAGGACGAAAAACACAGATAATTGTATTTTGAATAAATTTGGCGGGGAATTTCACGAAGCTTGTTCTCCTCTCTAGAGAGGAAAACAAATATTTCAACGCTGTTAAAAGCTGAATAGAAATTAGAGAAAACTATATTGAGTTTTGCTCATAAGTTTTTTTCTCTGATCTATTCATCAACGGTTTTGTTTGTTTGTTTTTTTTTGGTTTTCATTCAAAAAAGAAAAAATCGTCATTTTCGAAAATTTGACACTTTTTGCTAACATTTTTTTTGGTTAAAAATTATTTTCGGGTGACTAATTGAGCGGTTGACGATGACTAAAATGAGATAATCGGAAGATAAAAGCGATAAATGTTGATGGATTTTCACCAGCTGTATATACATTAAGGTTTATGACACCCATTTAGTCGACTCATTATTTTATTTACGGATTTTGATAAGACGTTTGCGTAATTATTATGTGAAATTTATGATGTCATATCCATTCAATGTTACATTTAAAAATGGATACTCGAAGATTGCGTAAGGTTATAACTTTGTTTTTCACATGTCTTACCACAGGGGCATTGCAAGTCATGTATTTCTACATTGTAATTACCTATAAAAGCAAAAACAAAACATTCATTGGAACCTCGTAAAACTGGTGGAGGTTCGGCGGACTATAAAACGGGTTCAAACCCCATTTCTTTTGAAATGCCTGCACCAAGTCGGGACCATTGTGGTTTACATTTTTTCCGATAACCATGCACCTATACTTTGTCCGTTTATGCCCAATGAATCTCGGCTTTTCAATTTTGATATTTCCCAAATTTCTTTATTTTGCATATTTTTGGCTGCCTCAATCACGTATAACACACATTACACAAGACAAATACAGGTAAACTGCAAAATTAATTGCATGTGTCAAGCAGACAAATCCTGACCTTGAAAAAATGTGTAAAGTATAAAGCATATGCAAGAACAGGAACAAGGTATATACTTGTGTAACAGGCAGGCAAATCCTGACCCTGTGATGAAAATTAATATACATGTATAATATAAGTAGGCAGGCAAATCCTGACCCTATTAATAAACCTTCTCAGCGGGTTGCACATTAAGCATACAAAAATGAAAACCTAAGAAAAATCTATTCCTCTCGAAAAGCTAGGAAATACAATGAGTCTGATTTAACATTTGGAATTAAAGGATGCAATACGGATATAATGCTCCAAGGCATTTGAATTCCATCTCCCAAGTCTACGAATCTGGTCGTCTGAGAAACCTAAATTTGCAGCACGAGTGGCGGCTCCTTTTCTAAAACTGTGTCCCTTGTAAAGTTTTGAATTAAGGCCAGTAAAATTGATAATGGAATCAAAGTTATTGGTGACAAATTTATGTGTTACAGGGGTGCCATTAATGAATTAATAAAGTGGTCCTGATGCATGTTTGAAATATTGTCTATAGTTAATCAGGGCTGTTACTGGACATAATTCTGGGTTATTGTTATTAGGGTCAATGCAAATGGTAACCGGCTGGTTATTTTTCATATTTCTAAAGGACCTTAAGGTTATCTTTAGATTAACTGGGTTTGTCCCCGCAAAAGTCAGCTGTGTATCTTGAAATTGTAGTACCTTGGATGAGTCAGCAGGGTTTCGTATCAAAATTTCGCCTAAACGCAAAAAGGCATGAAAGGACAACAAAAATACAGATTTAAGTAACAACCTGTGGTAAAAATGATGGATGCATTTGTCCATATTAATGATAATTTTAAATAGGATATCCTTAGTAATTGAGAGACGAGTGTCCTCTGTCTTACGTAGATTCGTACAGCCCTTTAAAATTTTTTTCACAATAAATGTGGAAGTTGGATCATTTAAGTTTAATAGTTTGTGCACAAAACTTAATGCTGAAACATGTGAATAAATGGTTGATGGACTGTAAGATTTCTGAAACAAGTGACCTATGAAATTACAAATATCAATAGTGTCTAATGGTAATGTAGTTGCAGATGGATGGTAGTTAAGGAACGATAATACAAACTCTTTGCGGACCTGGACAGAGAGCCTCTTAGTAACATCGTTGCTTGAGAGTTCAGATATACAAAAGGTTTGTAAGCACTGCTGTTTGTTACCTGGACAGCCAAGGAGCAGTCTGATGGGCTCTCTGAAATTGGAAGCGCGATAAATGGTCAGCAACTACAATTGTTTTTTTCCGGGAATATGCTTGGCTTTAAACAAGATATTATTGCGGAGAGCAGACACAACAAATCGGCGAAGTAATGACATCAATATTTTGTCCTTGCATGACTTTTTGTTAATAACATCGACTATGGCTTTATTGTCAGATAGAAATAGCACTTTTGAGTTTCATGTATTGACCCCAGATCTCTAGAGCAAGTGTTATGGGAGATAACTCTTTTACAGCGATTTGTTGATGTCTCAGCTTGTCACACCACCTTTAGCAAAAAAACCGACCACCAAAAACTGCGGCATAGCCAATATTGCCAGATGCATCAGTAAACAGTTTTAAAATATCTGAGGACACCCAATTACCAGACAAGAAGACTGATTTCCCATTAAAGGAATCAATAAATAACTTCCAAGCGGACAAGTCTGCACGGGCTTCTTTATTGAGACCGATGTAATGAATTTTTTGTAAGATCGATCATTCGTCGCAGAAAAGTGCGCCCTGGGGAAACTACCAAACAAGCAAAATTAAGCAAACCATGCAATAACTGACTGAAGTTCCCTTAACTTAATTTTCTTTCTCTTGTACGATTCATCAAGTGCCTTCCTAATTTTCAATACCTTTTCATGAGGCAATCGACATTCTAATGTATGGGAGTCAACCTCAATTCCATATATTATGATTTTTGTAGTTGTTCAACTGTTTTCTCTTTTTTTATTGGGACACCTACTTTCCCACATAGTCGTAGGAATTGTGTAAATCTTGTTTGCATTTATCAGAATTTGGGGGACCAACAAACAAAAAATCATCAATAATATGTGACATGCCAGCTGCATTATATTTAGTTTCCATAATCCATTGCAAAGCACATGAAAGGCGTTCGAATATTTGACATGAGCTGGAAGCACACATTGGGAGACATTTGTCATAATAGTACAAATTGTTCAATGTAAAACCTAGCAAATGATAATCAGATGGGTGAATACAGTTAATGCGACAAGCATCTTCAATATCGCACTTACTCATGAGTGCATCTTTGCCGAAAAATTTTACTAATTGCACCACAATGTCAATTGTCAATGCCATCATACTTAACAACGGAATTCTCATGTGGGATCAGTGAGTTAACAGAATTATTTTTGGGAAAGGACAAATCACAAATAAGCCGGAATTTACCAGGTTCAGATTTAGGGACTATGCCCAGTGGAGAACAAAGCAGGTAAGGGAATGGAGGGGATGTGAATGGACCTGCAATGCGGTTCTTTAGACTTTCTTTGGCTAACTTAACTAACACTGCTTCTGGATTATCCAGCGCAGACTTGTGGTTTTTAGCCATGGATTTCTCCTTGGACCCAACTGCACCCAATTTAAAACCGAACTTGAAACCCTCAATTAGATACTTAAATATTGGAGGGTCATATCCCTTCAATTCATTTGCAAGGTTATCAGCGTTTACCGGAGTTGGAAGGGGTTTGGGGGTTTGACTGCTTGTGGCTGGACTGGTTTGTTGTTTAAAATTGCTGTTACTAGTACATTTGAACTTGGGGTGAGGGCCTTTACAGATTTTGCGCACGTGTTTGTATATACAATTTTTTCTTGTGCACTGCGACAGATTGTACTGGGGGCACTCGATTCTCTGTGCTGGACATGTTCCGATCACAATGTTCTGGACAAGCGAATCGAATGGCTTGGAAAAGGAAGTTCTTATATCAAAATGGACGTCGATTGTGTGATAATTACTTTCGAGAACGAATTTGTTGATAATGAAGATAAAAACAACGAAATAACGACAGTAGAATACCAAAAGGAACAATTAATGTGAAATAGAACTCGTAGTTGTAGTGACATTATATATTAAAGCTTATGTTTTTTTTAATGTCCCAATTATATGAAAGGGGGTCATGATTATCTGGCTCAAACATTTTGCCATATGAAATGAATTTTCCAAAGCAACTGAAGGATCGAGTTCGACGGTTCTTATTTTTTTTAGATATTCAATATTTGACAGACGTACTGACTTGCGTTAAACAAATCTTTTGATAAATGCATCGTTGTATAGATAAATGCATCATTGTATGAAGAAATCAATAGCTTTAAAACGTTTTCTAAGTTTGCTTCAACTGGGATAAAGAATTTTCTTTATTATCTTAAAGAAAGCATTTATTAATATGTTACAAATTCAATAAATTCACATTTGTTTTCCTGCATCCATTAAGTTTGACTCCATCTTTAATGGCGGACTGTGCACACTACACCACCTCTGAAGTCAGTACAGACAGAACAGATCCAGAACACTGTTCTCGGTCGCTCGATTGTTGTACGATACTGTGCAGGACGTCCAGGACAATGAATCGAGCGCCTCCCTGGTGACAGGTCCCATCCCTGTCTTTGCTGGCTGGAAAGGGCGGCCTACCTGTGGAATTGAATCTTTGAATATTATTAAAGGCAAGTATATTGGGCCGTCTAGGATTTATAGCTTTTGTAAACAGCTCTTCAATTGGCTTTTGCCAAGGTAATGGATTTGTTCTCCTCAATAGTCGAAAAGATATGTTCTAAAAGCCTGTGCCCCCTTTATCTCGTATATATCCCTAATGGTGGACATATATTTAGCATATGCACCGCCTCATCTGGGTATTTTGATATGATACAGTACAGCCAGAGACTTACCATGATAAATCACTGTGATAGACGTATCACTCTGCTTAGTGAAATGTGTATATTTTATTTCCTGTTTGATCTATCAACATGCTTTCTTTTGCATTTAGAGTGATGCATTCTACCACTTGATATGCAAAAGAAATTATGTGGATAGATAAATCAGGAAAAAAGATATATTCATTAAAAAATTTCGAGTGATATGTCTATCACAGTGATTTATCATGGTAAGTCTCTGGCTGTACTGTATGTGGAAAGCTTCAATCCAGTTATAAAAAGACAAAGGACCTTTAAATTTAGATGCAAGGGGCTTAGATTTCATGGTCAGGGTGTTAGGTGCGACTGTTATAGACCATGGATCTTCTACTGGATCCTGCGAGGGTAATAGGGTTCCCAGGGCGATAAATTCATTGGCCCATATCTGATTCCTGACCCTCTGGGGTACATGTGCCCCCAATGGTATGCCCCCCCCCCTGATAAATCTATTATAGGTCCATGACATAACTCTCTACCTGTGACTGTGGAGGGTGAACATTGATTTAAAATTGAGTCCACTAAGTCATGGATCTGGTTGTGCGACGTTGTACATGTACTTGACGATGTTAAATAATTCCCAATATGTTCTTGTGCGTACTGCAGGTGAATGTTCAGAAATAGTCGAAGGTCTGGACTGACACTCTGAAGCAATTCCATGTGAATCTTGAGTATGATGTTGCAACGACACATAATTTTGTAAAGGTCCTGGCTGATAGTTACATAACAGCTGACTGGCTTGATGTTGAACTTGTTGGGTATGGGATTACAAGCACGCGTATTTTAATCAGTTTAATCAATTGATTTCCCAGTTCGAATGGGACATATTTTTTTCAAAATTGTACAGATATTGACATGGCTTGTGAATTTTTTGTGTCAAAGTATTTAGAACTTGCTAAACTTTGTGTCCCATCTAGAATTGTAACCATTCGTTTAAATGGCAAAGCATGGTTCAATTCCGACGTAAAGGAGACCGTTTACATAAAATTATGAGACGTACTCGTAACAATTTGGATGTATTAAATTTTAAACGCCAGAGAAATAAGGTGAATAACATGAAAAAATATGCACGTTCACTTTATTTCGAAAATATTTGTGAAACTATCGATAGTTACTCGAAACACGATTCTAAAGCATACTGGCATTTGATGAAAAAACTTATTTCTGGTAATGCGTCTTCTGTAATCCCACCTTTGTTTGATACCGAAAATAATACAATACAGTATAACGACTTTGATAAGGCCGAACTTTTAAATAATTATTTTTGTTCTATAGCAAATCTTAATGATATAGATATTTCTCCGCCGCATTTTCGCCAGAGAACAGAAGCGGAATTGTCAAACATTAATATTTGTACACAAGAAGTTTTAGACATTTTAAAAATTCTCAAGCTTGGTAAAGCTTCTGGTCTTGATGGAGTTAGTCATCATTTACTTAAGTATACTGCCGAAACCGTATGTACACCTCTAAAAAAGTTATTTATCCTTATCTTTTGGAACTTTTCCTGAACAGTGGAAAACGGCTCTTGTTTTGCCATTATTTAAAAATGGTGAGAAACAATTGCCGTCTTACTATAGACCAATAGCACTTCTTTCAACTGTTGGAAAAGTCTTTGAAAGAGTTATATTTAAGCATATATTTAACTACTTTGTAGATAATAACTTGTTTTTTGAATTTCAATCCGGTTTCATACCTGGTCGTTCCACAGTTCACCAGCTAGTTGAGATTTACCATAAAATTTGTCTTGCTTTAGAGGACAAGAAACACATATGTTTAGTATTCTGTGATATATCCAAGGCTTTTTACCGTGTTTGGTTAAAGGGTCTCGTGTGTAAGCTAAAAGCATACGGTATAACTCTTAAATTGGCTGACTAGTTATGTAACTAATAGAAAACAATTAGTTGCAATTAAAAATACACACTCTTCTATTGGCTATCTCAAAGCAGGTGGGCCTCAGGGATCTGTTTTGGGGACGCTTTTATTTTTAATATATATAAATGATATAGCTGATAATTTAGATTCATTGACTAGACTTTTTGCAGATGACACTTCGATGTCGTATACATCTGAATCTACTGAAGCCATTGAAAATACTTTAAATCGTGACTTGAGTAGAGTAAGCTCTTGGGCCAGTGATTGGTTGGTAAAGTTCAACTCTAGTAAAACCAAAGTATTATTTATATCTAATAGTTTATCAAGTGATCATATCCACATATTATTCCAAGATGTTATTGTAGATCCATGTTTAGAACATAAACACCTTGGAATTACGTTAAATAACGATTGTAAATGGACAAGTCACATTGAAAATATTTGTTCTAGTGTATCAAAAAAGTTATCTATTTTACGTTAACTTAAATATATACTTGATCGAAACTCTCTCAGTAAGATTTATATTACATTTATAAGGCATGTTATGGAGTACGGGTGCGAACTGTGGAACGGCTGTGGAATGGAGTTAGCGGATAAGCTTGAAATATTGCAACTCGAAGCTGCTAGAGTCGTAACAGGATTGCCGTCGTATGCAAGTCGTCATTCTCTATATATCGAGACAGGCTGGGAAAAGCTTATTGACCGTAGAAATCGTAGTTGTTTGAATCTGTTTTATCGAATTAAAAATGATTTAGCGCCTCCTTATCTAAAAGATTTGTTACCCCCTCAGGTTTCTGAAATGTCAGAGTATCCCCTTAGAAACAGTGAAAATTTTGTAATTCCGCGTTATAGATTAACTCTGACAAATTTATCATTTTTATATTCCACATTACGAACTTGGAACACTTTAGATTTAAATATCGGGAACAGTGCAACATATAGAGAATTTAAACAAGTTCTGAAAGTTAAACACATTGAAACCCATTCGTGGTATTCCTATGGTGATAGGAAACTAAATATTAGTCACACCAAACTTCGTTATGACAATAGTTGTTTAAATTATGATTTGTACAGATTCAATCTGACAAATAATCCGGGGTGTACATGCGGTTTCCCATGCGAAAATTGTTTCCATTTTTTCATGGAATGTCCCCTTTATACAGAGATTAGAAGAAATCTATTTTTTGTTCTTTCGATATATATGTTAATATTGATTTGAATATAATTTTATACGGTAATGGCGATCTTACTTTAAATCAAAAATAAAGATATATTTAAAGCAGTACAGTTCTACATAAAAAATTGTGAAAGGTTTGGTTGAATTGTGCAGGTCATTTTTCTGCTTTTTTTCCATATTTTTGTTCATTTTCATTTCTTCTTTTCATTTTCTTTAATGACTTTGTTATTTTTTATATGTGATGTATTGTACATATTTAATTGTCTTTCATTTTCTTTACATTGTAGTATTTCAATGTGTTTATTTATTGTACGATATAATCATTGGTTGCTGTCATGTACTCTATATGTTGTAAATTGTAGGAAGCGGGCTTTAATAATGTTGTAATAACTTGTGCCCAATCCCTTTGCAAATATTTTGTGCAAATACAATATGTTTAATTCATTCACTTCTTGAGTTCCAGTATTTGTTTGAAGGATTGTTGAATTTTGCACTGGTTGAGTACAGAGATTCCTTGTAGCTGGTTGCAGTGTTTGACTAGACGGCATTTGAGATTGTTCACTGATAGGCACTGTTGGTTGGTAGCTTGTAGAGGACTGATTTAATTGTATGTCATTAATAGGTAATGGTTGACCTCCAGACTGTTTCAGTATTTCCTCTGCTAATTTCGAATAGTCAATATAATTGCTTCCTGACTGTATATCGGTACTTCTTTGTTGGGTTAACTGTTGAGAATCAACATTGTGATTTAAGTGTTGATAAGCACAATCTTCAGTCTGTATATTGTTGTCAGGCATTTGATCTCTGGATACTGCATTAACATTGTTAGTGTCACCTAAATCACTTTCAACATTAAGAATATCATCACTATGTACATAAGATGTAGACAGTTGTGTTGGCCTTCTATATACAGATTTGCTAGTTCTTGATGGGCTATTGCCAGGTTGCATTTGTGCAGTAGTTGGTGGCGTAGTCCGTTTCCTTTTCTTTGGAGGTGGGCCCATAGTTGTCTATCTCAAGGAGAGAGCTGGTTTTGTTTGCTGAAAAATAATGAACTAATTAACAGGAAACCAATAAACTTAATAATGATTATCAATATCTATGATAGTACATAAACACAGTAGTAGTGCACATGAACAAATGTACCGTATGTCGTGACTGACACACCAATTACTACAATGCATGAGCTTCATCTACATGTATACTAGGATGTACATCTACATCTGTACTGGTGATTCACTGCAAGGTATATATTTGGCTGTCAGGTGTGCTTACCTAACCCGCTGACAATCTTTTTTTCCAAATAAGGCTGATAATATAAGCACCCTATAATTACTAAGTGTGATTACATGTACCTCAGATATACACTGTTGAGCATGACAAGGACAGCTCTTGTACACGTATTAACAACCATTTTTTTGGTTGTATATACACATATGTGTATATATTTATATATTATTTTTTTATTTTTTTTTATACATACTTCATTTTGGGTACCTGAAAATACCCAGGTACATCGTGTATGACATGCCCTTTTCATTACTTAGAACAACATGATTGAATCATACAATAAGTACATCGTGTATGACGTACAGTACCAGATTTTCTATTTTTTTTGTATATACTTCATTTTGGGTACCTGAAAATACCCAGGTACATCGTGTATGGCATACCCTTTTCATTACTTAGAACAACATGATTGAGTCATGCAATAAGTACATCATGTGTTTTTTTAAATAAATCATTAGGCTTTAATCTAATTAAATTAAATATTACCAAGTACTAATTCAGCATGCAAAATTGCACTTCTGACTCCGCAGTTTCTGACACTGCGAAAGTATTTTGGCATGGCTATTTTCTCCTCCAAGTGAGAACTATCCTTATGTAAATAGGACAGATCTGCCCAAAACCCATGATGCCTCCAGAAAATCACATTAAGGGATTCCGTATCACACAGAGAATGGATCAGTTCATTTACTTCAATGACATTTTTGTTGTAGTTTTCGTGCACTTTCTTAGGATTACGGCGGAGCAGTTGACCAATCGAAGATAGCAAGCAAAGAAATAAATATTGTAAGCAACTTCGTGTGTAGACATTTTGGGGTCTGACAAACAGTTCCCACCTATTTGTAAATAAACAATGTCGGGTGTGTGACCCGCTTTAAATGTAAACAAATCACTCCTTTCATGAATCAAGCGCTTTACGGTAAGTCCACCTTGAAAACGAGATTTCACGTCAAACAAGTTTGTGTCCAATCTTAAATTTTTAAAGTCAACATCACTATTCATCAAATAATTCAGTCTTCAAAGAACCACTCTTGTTGTCCTTGGGCTATTATTAGATGCCATAACAATGTGTATCGATTTTTGCGCATGCCCAGTTAATACTTGGTAATTATGTAAATGTGTATTGCATAATCAAGAGTTTTTTTCTGAATCTTTCATGAAAAATCAATAATTACTCACAAATACGTATCGCTGTGGAGCCAATGAATGTCCAAATATAATAAGATAATGATATCCAAATTGAAAAACGTAAAAAAATCACATAAAACACATCAAGTAACGAAATACACAAATTTTGGACACGATTATAAATGACGTGACCTTTCAGCCCAAGATCTAACAAGAAACTGATGTCATCGCTGTAACATGCCTGAAGCTGATTGGTCTGGTCAGACTCCCTGAACTATAAATTTTTATTTTTGAATTTAATACCACTTAAATACATGTGCAAAAATTGCGAAGTTAATCTATGTGATAGTTATAGAAAATTATTAATTTGAAAGTTTCTCTCTATTACATAATAGAAATAGGACCCATTCCGTGGTTGTGCGGGATTAATAAATACACAACCCATCTTTCGGATGGGATGTAAACTCAGGTCCACGTGTTGGGAGAAATGCCACGCTTCCTGCACGTTAAAGAACCCTTGTAGCAAGCTCTTTTTGGGGTGGTCCGTAGGTGATCGGCTACAAGGCTAAATTTCCCGCCCTTGACGATTTCACCCTACTTTTCCAGTGGCAGTCAGAATTTCCCGTCCCATGGCCCTTTCCATACCCCAAAGTGATTATTTATCAACAAACTTGTTCTCGTCTTGATATAGCTGAAATATTGCTGAGTAGACGTTAAACAATATTCAATCAATCAATCAACATAATACTTTGAAGTCAATTACATAAAGAATTTCCATTTGAGTTAGCTCCCTTACCCCACTATCAGAATACATAACACTTTTTATTTCCAATAAAATTTATTTATACAATAAACAAACAGAAGTGGGAGATAAGCTCATCAGTATTTAAAATGTTACAGTTTGTATATCGAATAAAAGAACACAGTTTTCTAAGTTTTGACTGTTTTTTCATATTAAAAAGACTGGAAAATTTAATGGCATTAGGATGTCTTAAAACGTCTGTCTATAAATTCTTTTCGCTTTCCCCAAAGTAGGGAAAATGGAATAAATAATGAAATTCATCTCCAATGTCATTTAAGTTACACATGGCATATTTTTTTATTTTCACGAGATATATTTTTTCCATCGTCCTATCTCTATTGGTAATCTATGATTGCAAACCCGAAATTTGCAGAAAGTCAATAGATCCCTTTTTTCAAGAATGTCAAGGTACTTTTCAAATCCAAAAGTTTCTTTGAAAATTCTATAATTAATACTTATCGAACTATTGTGTATATATTTGCGTGCCATGTTTGCATGAACTCATCTATGAGAATATTCTTAACATTTTGTTTCAGCCAAATCTCTGAGGTAAAATTTTGATCTAACCATTTATAAGTCAGGCCACATTCATTAAATATAGACTCAACATATTTAAGCCAATTGGAGATTCCCGTTTTCTCAAAGGAGAGAGTAAACAGTAATTTATAAGTTAAATGTGATAACTTTAAATCTTTTCCTTTCAGTGATTTCGCCCAAAAACTAGCGACCCGAACTTTAATATCTATATCTATTGGATATCGACCAAGTTCGCCATATATCATGCAATTCGCTGTGGTATTTTTAGATGTTATAATTTCTTACAGAATTGTAAATGTACTCTCTCGAGTGTTTCATTATTTCCATAACCAAAAATTTCACAGCCATACAGTAAAGTTGGTTTCACGAGCTTATCAAAGAGGTCCAATTGGCAACTTGTTGATAAGTTATGTTTACGTCCTTTTTTCAAAACTTCATATAACGCCTGTGTCGCTTTTTGAATGAGGTGTTTTTACAGTTGATGAAAGAACCAGTACGCGAAAAAATAATACAGATATAATTAAAGTCTTTAGCGATCTCGATTTCACTACCATTATATGTGAAGTTTATATCTGCAAATATAACTTTTTTGTCTTATTAACATTTACTCAAAGTTTCCAAAGCGTACAATATTCATGAAATTTATCAAGTTGAAACTGAAGATCAAGTGGATTTCCGCCATTAGTACAGTGTCGTCAGAATAAAGTATTAGAAAAAGTTTCAGAAAAATGTCCAAATGTTCTTCAAATGCTTCAGAAATTGTTCCTAAGCCTACAGCATTGCAACTGGAAAAGAATTCTTTAATATCATTGAGGAAAAGCGAAAAAAGAAAAGGGGATAAATTCCCCCCCCTGACGGACACCTTTTTCACAAGGAAAGAAATCTGACACATTACCATTGTAAGCTAAACATGATTTTATATTCTGATACATATAATGAATAATCTTAAACATATACCCATTTATATTTGATAGCAGCGTTTTATACCATAGGGCGTTACGATTAAAAATATCAAACGCCTTTTCAAAGTCAATAAAAGCACAAAAGAGTTTTTTCTTTTTCATTTTCAAAATATCAAAAAAAAACTTCAAAACAATCATTCAATCCAGAGTAGAATAATTCTTTCTAAAACAACACTGTTTTTCATTAATTAATAGGATTTCGTCAGAACAGCCGTTTAAGCTACTACAAAGTATGGCCGTAAAAAGTTTACCGAGGCAGCTTACAATCGTAATTGGTCTGTAGTTTTTTGGATCATGAGAATCGCCCTTTTTCTTATAGATAGGCATAATTGTACCAATCAGCCATGCCTCTGGAATTTTTCCGGATTTGAATATAAGATTAAATAATTAATTTCTTGTGTTAGCACATTATAAAGCAACACAAGTCTATGCAGGATTCTTATTATAACAAATCATACAGCGGGGGTAGTTGTTTTATTTACTGGCTAACAATCGTCAACTTTCCCAAAACAGTTAACAGTAAATTTAAATCCATGATAATAGCAACAAAACAAGCAACACCATTTTAATCATAAACAGCAAACAGTTCATTTTATTTAACAGTTAACGTTAAGTATAAATTTAACATAACAAAAGCGCCATACGGTCCGAAAACAGTTAACAACCTATTTCACCAAAAACTGTTTAAACAACCAATTGAAAATGCCCTTGAAACATTAACAGAAAAGGGTTTTGCTCCCCATGTATTTCTGTTTTAAAATATTTTGTTGAATTGTACAGAAGGTTGGATAGATACTTATCACAAAACAACGGCAGTAGAATACCGAAGGAACAAAGCACAGGTTTACATCAATCAAAGTCCAGAGACAAGGCAAAAGCACGAACACCAGAAGACGGAAGACCAAAGACACTACATGCCCACAAAACACACAAAACTACATATACAACACGAAAAACTAAAGCACCAACAGCATGAACTCTAAAAAAACATGGTGACATCAGGTGCCCCGGAAGGGTAAGCATGTCCTGCTCTGTATACAGCACCCGTCACACGGTCACTGAGGCATAGGTTTTGTAACTGATTGGTTATTGTCATTTTCTAACCATGAAACAAAACTAATTGAAACCCATGGTACGTGTAAATTGAGATAATACCTCTTCATAAAGGTACATTTATAAATTACTTATGTATGCAAACAAATCAACTGAAAGCAAAAGGATGTACACGCATTAAAACCATTTCTTACATTAACTGATTAAATCTTTTAGTAGTCTTATATAGATACGTGCATTTTCAAAAATAGAAAAAAAACATCATTTTTGTAAGTTTGATGTTTTTAAACGTTACCTAAGTTTCGGTAGTTTCTTTCAATTTGAAATTTTGGGCATTCCAAATCCTGATGTATACGTCCTCATATGGCACACTTTAGCTACACATTTGATTTTCGAGCTTATTTAGCGGTTCGATTGCTACACCGGGGTCTTTGTCGGTTTTTGAAAACTTTTATAATTCAAGACTCAACATGGCATTACATAAAATTGTGATGTCATGAGTGCCTTTATGGGACAAGTTGTTTGCTTAAAGAGGATGTAATATTTTGTTTCAATTTTTACTCCTGGCACATTTGAATCCAGGGACTCATTCTACAAAGATGACCGGCTGTGTCTGCATGTGTTTATTAAGGGGATACGATACAGTAAAGATCCTGAACTGATTTTTTCGTGTAGTAAGTATTTATAGAATAAACGTTCATTTTTCGTAGGTAAAATTTCACATAGAAAAAAATGTGAACTGATTTTCTTCATAATTCGTAGAGGTCTCCGCGAAACATTATAAAATTCGCTTTGAAAAATGGGGGTCCATGTGCTTATTTTCAAGCTACAGAGAGAAAACTGGCATTTTTGATCACTACAAATGAGCAATCCCGGTTTTGGCGCAAAATGACGTCACGTTTTATACGTCGTTTTATCAGACATTCACAAAGATCAGTCAAATATCTACCAGAACCTTCTAGTGACTGTGTTGACTGGAAAAATTGAATTATTTCCCTACTGCTGCTGTTCAAGTATAGAGATCTATATATAGTCACTGAGTCCTTGGTTTTACCTATCGACCTTTAATGAAAAAAAAAAAAAAAAAAAAAAAAAAAAAAACAAGAAAAAAAAACCATCAGAATTCACTGTCAGTATATGGTGTTATTTTAATTTACGGGGATGGGTAGGAGGGATTTTGATCCCGACTTCCCGGAAAAAAAGTACTATTCCCTCAGTCATCCCTAAAAATGAAATTGACCGAATTCCGTTCCTGATAGATATTTCCTGAATTCGCGGTGAAATAAATGTCCTTTCCCGTTGCCCCGAAAAAGATCATACCGACCCTCATTTAAAGTTAAATGCGTTTGATAGGATAATTATCATGCATGTGTATCGTGATTATACCTCTTCAATATCATACTCTCGCCTATTATTCAATACATTGTCACAGATTCGGACATTTTGTACTTAACCCATGAAACCACGTGAAAATATTGCGATATAAAGATGCTATTTCATGGGATATTTAAATTGAATTTTATTAGCATCCCGTGAAAATTCAAATCTAAAAATGCCGTGAAATTGTCCTGAAAATGGCCATGATCATGCGCCGCCTTACTTTCTAATATATATAGCGACAATACCGTCATTTTTTACCAGCTTAAATATAGAACAGTCACAAAATTTTCAAGGGTTCTTTTTTAGCTGTCGCAGGCTAGATTAGAACTGACAACCTCAATATTTGTAAGCCGACGCGCTTAAAATTAAGCCAGATTCTTTATTAGAATACTAGTATGTTGGATCTCACGTTTTTAATTTTGTGGCGATTTTGTTCATTCCTACAGTTGTTTGCTTTATCTTTGTCAAGTTGTCTCAATTGTGTTTATTGGATTTTTTATTTTGGAATTTACCTTTTTCTACATTTTGCTACAAAAAAAAAAAAAAAACAACGGAAAAGTCACGAGATTTCAATGACCCGTGTAATTTCAAAAGATTCTCATGGATTTGTTTCCCAGTAGTGGTTATATACCTCATAAATACAGCAAACTTGATAAAATTCTACAGTGCGTTTGTTTAATTGTATCAAGTGAAATTTTTTTTTAAACGAAATGGATGGAATTTTTGTTGGGAAAAGTAATTCTATAATAAACGATGCCGAAAGGGGGTCTTTGCAATCAGGTTTCAGTTGAGTAGCATGTCGAATCTTGAGCTGCCACGCCCCTGTTGCGTTATTCACATTACCACGTCGATTTTATCATGATAATATTTATCATATGTTTATAGAAAATAACAGTAAACTTTCACCCCTTGATAATTCTGTCAATTTAGAATATTTAGTCCAACTATCTTCAATTTGTTCACAACCGTGTGATACGACTTTTGTTATCAATTGCTTCCGGTTTATATCACACGCTTAATCCGTAACTGTATTATCAGTCATTTTCGAAATAGATTTTACGCTACACAAAAACTGTTTTTAATTATCTTTTGAAATTATTTTTTTTATTTTTTTTTATTTGAAACATTATCCGAATTTGTTTACTGTCATTCATGTGCAGTTAAGCTTCACAAACATAATGTTGTCTTTAAAAATTCAATGTTTTAAGGTTTGAACTCAAAATTGCAATTCCTGAAATTAAACTTTTGAGATCACGTATGAAATTGGGGATGCATTTCTAGTTTGAAACATATGATAAAAATATCATAACATGCAATTTTTCATATCAGACCCATTATCAGCCCATGGTCAAAATCATCCCTCGAGACTGTCAGCTCTCGGGCTGATATTCTGACCTAGGGCTGATAATGGGTCTGATATGAAAAATGGCATGTTATAATCTATATTTATTACATATGCTGTCCGCAATTCCCGTAGTCCGGTATTTATGACGTCACGCTCTAATCTGTGACGTCGCGAAAACAATATTCCAGATCCGGCGACGTTATTATCTGCCCTTGGTACTGTATCGTATCCCCTTAAACAAATACCCCTTCTATTTGGTGGTACCAAGGTAATAATTCGGATTGTAGGCAAACACATGATTCGTGCAGTATAAAGACCCCTTCTATCTACATGTATTTTGAAACTAGAGGCTCACATGAGCCTGTATCGCTCACCTGGTGACTGGTTTTATTCATTGTCACGAAGAGACCACCCATTCATACTATAAATCAGTTCACCAGATGTTACATTTTCAATCTGGATGAGTTACAAACATAAAAAATACAAACTTTGAAAGGGAACACCCAAAGACAATCGTAACCAAACTTGGTTTCAATTGGCTCAGTAGGTTCAGAGGAGAAGACAAGTGAATGCATTTCCCATAGGGTCCCTATATTAAACTATGTTCCACAATGGCGGCCATCTTGGATGAGTTACGAATGTCAAAATCACAAACTTTGAAGGGGACAAGCCAAGGACTATTGTGACCAAGTTTGGTTGAATTTTGCTTGGTTGTTTCAGAAGAGAAAATCTATGGATGCATTTCCCATAGGGTCCCTATGTTAAACTATGTTCTCTGTTGGCAGCCATCTTCAATGAGGTATGAACATAAAAATCACAAACTTCCAAGGGGACCACCTAAAGACTATTGTGATCAAGTTTGGTTCCAATTGACTCAGTAGTTTCAGAGAAGAAGATCTTTGAATACATTTCCAATAGGGTCCTATGTTAAATTATGTCCTGTGCTGACGACCATCTTGGATGAGGTACGAACATAAAAATCACAAACTTTAAAGGAGACCAGCCAAGGACAATTGTATCCAAGTTTGGTTTCTATTGGCTTATAGTGGTTTCAGGAGAAAAGACCTTTGAATGTATTTCCCATAGGGTCCCTATGTGAAACTATGTTCCCCGCTGGCGGTCATCTTGGATGAAGTACAACCACAAAAATCACAAACTTTAAAGGAGCCCACCTGAGGACTATTGTGACAAAATTTGGTCCACATTGGCTCAGTGGTTTCAATATCAAAATACCGAAGTTACTGTTAATTTATTTTCTGCATATGCGCATTTCGACAACTTATGTCTCATCAGTGCAGATAAAACCACAACATTTGGAAGTCCATTAACCAAAGCGTGTAAAATCTGATGGAGAACAAATAACCAAAAGGGTCTAAATAGAAAAGCCAAAATTTAGCTANGGGCTTTAATAATGTTGTAATAACTTGTGCCCAATCCCTTTGCAAATATTTTGTGCAAATAAAATATGTTTAATTCATTCACTTCTTGAGTTCCAGAATTTGCTTGAAGGATTCTTGAATTTTGCACTGGTTGAGTATAGAGATTCCTTGTAGCTGGTTGCAATGTTTGACTAGACGGAATTTGAGATTGTTCACGGATATGCAGCTTGTAGGGGACTGATTTAATTGTATGTCATTTAATGGTTGACCTCCAGACTGTTTCAGTATTTCCTCTGCTAATTTCGAATAGTCAATTTAATTGCTTCCTGACTGAATATCGGTACTTCTTTGTTGGGTTAACTGTTGAGAATCATCATTGTGATTTAAGTGTTGATGGGCACAGTCTTCAGTCTGAATATTGTTGTCAGGCATTTGATCACTGGATACTGCATTAACATTGTTAGTATCACCTAAATCACTTTCAACATTAAGAATATCATCACTATGTACATCAGATGTAGACAGTTGTGTTGGCCTTCTATATGCAGATTTGCTAGTTCTTGATGGCCTATTGCCAGGTTGCATTTGTGCAGTAGTTGGTGGCGTAGTCCGTTTCCTTTTCTTTGGAGGTGGGCCCATAGTTGTCTATCTCAAGGAGAGAGCTGGTTTTGTTTGCTGAAAAATAATGAACTAATTAACAGGAAACCAATAAACTTAATAATGATTATCAATATCTATTATAGTACACAAACAGTAGTATAGCACATGAACAAATGTACCGTATGTCGTGACTGACACACCAATTACTACAATGCATGAGCTTCATCTACATGTATACTAGGATGTACATCTACATCTGTACTGGTGATTCACTGCAAGGTATATATTTGGCTGTCAGGTGTGCTTACCTAACCCGCTGACAATCTTTTTTTCCAAATAAGGCTGATAATATAAGCACCCTATAATTACTAAGTGTGATTACATGTACCTCAGATATACACTGTTGAGCATGACAAGTACAGCTCTTGTACACGTATTAACAACCATTTTTTGTTGTTGTATATACACATATGTCCATATATATATATATATATTTTCTATTTTTTATACATACTTCATTTTGGGTACCTGAAAATACCCAGGTACATCGTGTATGACATACCCTTTTCATTACTTAGAACCGGGACTTAGAACAACATGATTGAATCATACAATAAGTACATCGTGTATGACGTACAGTACCAGATTTTCTTTTTTTTGTATATACTTCATTTTGGGTACCTGAAAATACCCAGGTACATCGTGTATGACATACCCTTTTCATTACTTAGAACAACATGATTGAATCATACAATAAGTACATCATGTGTTTTTTTTAAATAAATCATTAGGCTTTAATCTAATTACATTAAATATTACCAAGTACTAATTCAGCATGCAAAATTGCACTTCTGACACTGCGAAAGTATTTTGGCATGGCTATTTTCTCCTCCAAGTGAGTACCATCCTTATGTAAATAGGACAGATCTGCCCGAAACCCATGATGCCTCCAGAAAATCACATTAAGGGATTCCGTATCACAGAGAATGGATCAGTTCATTGACTTCAATGACATTTTTCTTGTAGTTTTCGTGCACTTTCTTAGGATTACGGCGGAGCAGTTGACCAATAATCACCAAATATTCAATCCAAAACGAAGATAGCAAGCAAAGGAATAAATATTGTTAGCAACTTCGTGTGCAGACATTTTGGGGTCTGACAAACAGTTCCCACCTATTTGTAAATAAACAATGTCGGGTGTGTGACCCGCTTTAAATGTAAAAAAAAATCACTCCTTTCATGAATCAAGCGCTTTACAGTAAGTCCACCTTGAAAACGAGATGTTTGTGTCCAATCTTAAATTTTTAAAGTCAACATCACTACAGCTACGGCCTAAGAGAACCACTCTTGTTGACCTTGGGCTATTATTAGATGCCATAACAATGTTTATCGATTTTTGCGCATTCCGTAATTATGTAAATGTGTATTGCATAATCAAGAGTTTTCTCTGAATCTTTCATGAAAAATCAATAATTACTCACAATTACGTATCGCTGTGGAGCCAATGATAATGATATCCAAATTGAAAAACGTAAAAAAAATCACATAAAACACTTCAAGTAACGAAATACACAAATTTTGGACACGATTACTTTCAGCCCAAGATATGTCATCGCTGTAACATGCCTGAAGCTAATTGGTCTGGTCAGACTCCCTGAACTATAAATTTTTATTTTTGAATTTAATACCACTTAAATACATCTGCAAAAATTGTGAAGTTAATCTATGTGATAGTTATAGAGAATTATTATTCGAAAGTTTCTCTCTATTACATAATACTTTGAAGTCAATTACATAAAGAATTTCCATTTGAGTTAGCTCCCTTACCCCACTATCAGAATACATAAAACTTTTTATTTCCTTATTTATACAATATATACAAATAGAAGTGGGAGATAATCTCATCAGTATTTAAAATGTTACAGTTTATATATCGAATAAAAGAACACAGTTTTCTAAGTTTTGACTGTTTTTTCATATTAAAAAGACTGGAAAATTTAATAGCATTAGGATGTCTTAAAACGTCTGTCTATAAATTCTTTTCGCTTTCCCCAAAGTAGGGACAATGGAATAAATAATGAAATTCATCTCCAATGTCCTTTAAGTTACACATGGCATATTTTCTATTTTCACGAGATATATTTTTCCATCGTCCTATCTCTATTGGTAATCTATGATTGCCAACCCGAAATTTGCAGAAAGTCAACATATCCCTTTTTTCAAGAATGTCAAGGTACTTTTCAAATCAAAAAATTTCTTTGAAAATTCTTTAATTAATACTTATCGAACTATTGTGTATATATTTGCGTGCCATGTTTGCATGAACTCATCTATGAGAATATTCTTAACATTTTGTTTCAGCCAAATCTCTGAGGTAAAATTTTGATCTAACCATATATAAGTCAGGCAACATTCATTAACTATAGACTCAACATATTTAAGCCAATTGGAGATTCCCGTTTTCTCAAAGGAGAGAGTAAACAGTAATTTATAAGTTAAATGTAATAACTTTAAATCATTTCCTTTCAGTAATTTCGCCCAATAACTAGCGACCCGAACTTTAATATCAATATCTATTGGATATCGACCAATTTCGCCATATATCATGCAATTCGCTGTGGTATTTTTGAGATGTTATAATTTCTTACAGAATTGTAAATGTACTCTCTCGAGTGTTTCATTATTTCCATAACCCAAAATTTCACAGCCATACAGTAAAGTTGGTTTCACAAGCTTATCAAAGAGGTCCAATTGGCAACTTGTTGATAAGTTATGTTTACGTCCTTTTTTCAAAACTTCATATAACGCCTGTGTCGCTTTTTGAATTAGGTGTTTTTACAGTTGATGAAAGAACCAGTACGCGAAAAAATAATACCGAGATAATTAAAGTCGTTAGTGATCTCGATTTCACTACCATTTTATGTGAAGTTTATATCTGCAGGATATCAACCTTTCGAAAATATAACTTTTTTTTTGTCTTATCAACATTTACTCAAAGTTTCCAAAGCGTACAATATTCATGAAATTTATCAAGTTGAAACTGAAGATCAAGTGGATTTTCCGCCATTAGTACAGTGTCGTCAGAATAAAGTATTAGAAAAAGTTTCAGAAAAAATGCTTCAGAAATTGTTCCTAAGCCTACAGCATTGCAACTGGAAAAGAATTCTTTAATATCATTGAGGAAAAGCGAAAAAAGAAAAAGGGATAAATTTTTCCCCTGACGGATACCTTTTTCACAAGGAAAGAAATCTGACACATTACCATTGTAAGCTAAACATGATTTTATATTCTGATACATCTTATGAATAATCTTAAAAATATACCCATTTATATTTGATAGCAGCGTTTTATAGGGCGTTACGATTAAAAGTATCAAACGCTTTTTCAAAGTCAATAAAAGCACAAAAGAGTTTTTTTCTTTTTCATTTTCAAAATATAAAAAAAAGACTTCAAAACAAACATATCCTTTCGTAAAATATACAATCCAAATAGAATAATTCTTTCTAAAACCACACTGGTTTTCATTAATTAATAGGATTTCGTCAGAATAGCTGTTTAATCTACTACAAAGTATGGCCGTAAAAAGTTTACCGAGGCAGCTTACAATCGTAATTGGTCTGTAGTTTTTTGGATCATGAGAATCGCCCTTTTTCTTATAGATAGGCCTAATTGTACCAATCAGCCATGCCTCTGGAATTTTTCCGGATTTGACTATAAGATTAAACAATTAACTTCTTGTGTTAACACATTATAAAGCAACATAAGTCTATGCAGGATTCTTATTATAACAAATCATACAGCGGGGGTAGTTGTTTTATTTACTGGCTAACAATCGTCAACTTTCCCCAAAACAGTTAACAGTAAATTTAAATCCATGATAACAGCAACAAAACAAGCAACACCATTTTAATCATAAACAGCAAACAGTTCATTTTATTTAAAAGTTAACGTAAAGTAAAGATTTAACATAACAAAAACGCCATACGTTCCGAAAACCATACGGTCCGATACAGTTAACAACCTATTTCACCAAAAACAGTTTAAACAACCAATTGAAAATGTCCTTGAAACATTAACAGGAAAGGTTTCCTCATGTATTGCTGTTTTAAAATATTTTGTTGAATTGTGCAGAAGGATTGGATAGATACTTATCACAAAACAACGGCAGTAGAATACCGAAGGAACAAAGCACAGGATTACACAAATCAAAGTCCAGAGACAAGACAAAAGCAAGAACACCAGAAGACGGAAGACCAAGGACACTACATGCCCACAAAACACACAAATAATACATATACAACACAAAAAACTAAAGCACTAACAGTATGAACTCTAAAAAAACAGGGTGACATCAGGTGCCCCGGAAGGGTAAGCATGTCCTGCTATGTATACAGCACCCGTCACACGGTCACTGAGGCATATGTTTTGTAACTGATAGGTTATTGTCATTTTCTAACCATGAGACAAACAAAACTAATTGAAACCCATGGTACGTGTAAATTGAGATAATGCCACCTCTTCATAAAGGTGCATTTATGAATTACTTATGTATTCAAACAAATCAACTGAAAACAAAAGGATGTACACGCATTAAAACCATTTCTAATCTTTTAGTAGTCTTATATAGATACGTGCATTTTCAAAAATAGAAAAAAACATCATTTTTGTAAGTTTGATGTTTTTAAACGTTACCTAAGTTTCGAAATGGTAGTTTCTTTCAATTTGAAATTTTGGGCATTCCAAATACTGATATATACGTCCTCATATGGCACACTTTAGGTACATATTTGATTTTCGTGCTTATTTAGCGGTTCGATTGCTACACCGGGGTCTTTGTCGGTTTTTGAAAACTCAATAATAAATGTTTTTATAATTCAAGACTCAACATGGCATTAAATAACGTCCAGACTGACGAAACGAGCCTATTCAAGGGGGATACAGTGGAAGGTTAGTTGACATTTCTGCTGAAAAGGGGGGGCATAATTTTCCAAAGTGGAGAAAATTCGTTTATTTAAGAATTGAATGCAATATTTTGTAGTTTTATTGGAGTGTGAAAGGGTGGACCGTAGCACATTTGTGAAAAAAGTGCTACGGTCCACCCTTTTACACGACAATAAAACTACAAAATATTGCATTCAATACTTATAATTACATTCCGTAAATGGAATGCAAGTCTTCACGCTGGATAATGTAATGAAATTCGTGGATGATGCACCATTCGTAATTTAGAATACTCCGCCTTCTTTGTTTACTTTTGTCGTTGTCAAGGAGTCACGTGCTGCATAGTTTTACTGATTGATAAAACACAGTTACGAATGCAATCGGAAGTACTCGTAACCAATCAAATACGCGGATTTCCATACGAAGCAGAATTGATGTAATTATTGTTATATAAATTTGTGATTGTGGTGTCATGAGTGCCCTTATGGGACAAGTTGTTTGGTTAAAAAGGATGTAATACTAGTATTTTGTTTCAATTTTTACTCCTGGCACATTTGAACCCAGGGACTCATTCTACAAAGATGACCGGCTGGGTGTTTATTAAAGGGATACGATACAGTAAAGATCCTAAACTGATTTTTTCGTGAAGTAAGTATTTATAGAATAAACGTTCATTTTTCATTGGTAAAATTTCACATATAGAAAAAATTGTGAACTGATTTTTTTCATAATTCGCAGAGGTCTCCGCGAAAAATTATAAAATTCGCTTTGAAAAATGGGGGTCCATGTGCTTATTTTCAAGCTACAGAGAGGAAACTTGCATTTTTGATCACTACAAATGAGCAATTCCGGTTTTGGCGCGAAATGACGTCACGTTATATTTCGCTCGGAAAAACGTCGTTTTATCAGACATTCACAAAGATCAGTCAAATATCTACCAGAACCTTCTAGTGACTGTGTTGACTGGAAAAATTGAATTATATCCCTACTGCTGCTGTCCAAGTATAGAGATTTATAGACAGTCAGCGTAAACTTGGTTTTACCTATCGACCTTTAATGAAAAAAAAAAACATCAGAATTCATTGTCAGTATATGGTGTTATTTTAATTTACGGGGATGGGTAGGAGGGATTTTGATTCCGACTTCCCGCAAAAAAAAGTACAATTCCCTCTGTCATCCCCAAAAATGAAATTGACCGAATTCCGTTCCTGATAAGTCTTTTCCTGAATTCGCGGTGAAATAAATGTCCTTTCCCGTTGCCCCGAAAAAGATCATATCGACCCTCATTTAAAGTTAAATGCGTTTCATAGGATAATTATCATGCATGTGTATCGTGATTATGCCTCTTCAATTTCATACTCTCGCCTATTATTTATTGATAATACATTGTCACAGCTTAGGACATTTTGTACTTAACCCATGAAACCCCGTGAAAATATTGTGATATAAAAATGCCATTTCATGGGATATTTAATTGAATTTTCAAAGCATCCCGTGAAAATTCAAATCTAAAAATGCCGTGAAATTGTCCTGAAAACGGCCATGATCATGCGCCACCTTACTTTCTAATATATATAGCGACAATCCCGTCATTTTTTACCAGCTTAAATATAGGAAATTCACAAAATTATCAAGGGTTCTTTTTTACCTGTCGCAGGCTAGATTAGAACTGACAACCTCAATATTTGTAGGACGATGCGCTAAAAATTACGCCAGATTCTTTGTTAGAATATGTTGGATCTCACGTTTTTAATTTCGTAGCGATTTTGTTCATTCCTCTTTGTTTTATCTTTGTCGAGTTGTCTCAATTGTGTTTATTGGATATTTTATTTTTTGAAAAAAAAAAAAAAAAAAAAAAAAAACACACCGGAAAAGTCACGAGATTTCAATGACCCGTGTAATTTCAAAGGATTTTCACGGGCTTGTATCCCAGGAGTGGTTATTTACCTCATAAATGCAGCAAACTTGATAAAATTCTACAGTGCGATTGTTTAATTGTATCAAGTGAAATCTTTTTTTTAAACGAAATGAAATTGTTGTTCGGAAAAAGTAATTCTAAAATAAACGATGCCGAAAGGGGGTCTTTGCAATCATGTTTCAGTTGAGAAGCATGTCTAATCTTGAGCTGCCACGCCCCCTGTTGCGTTATTCACATTACCACGTCGATTTTATCATAATTATATTTATTATATATGCTGTCCGCAATTTCCGTAGTTCGGTATTTATTACGTCACGCTCTGATCTGTGACGTCGCGAAAACAATATTCCAGATCCGGCGACGTTATTATCTGCCCTTGGTACTGTATCGTATCCCCTTAAATAAATACCCTGTATATTTGGTGGTACCAAGGTAATAATTCGGATTGTAGGCAAACACATGATTCCTGCAGTATAAAGACCGCTACTATCTACATGTATTTTGAAAAAAAGCAGCCCCTTGGGGTGGTTTGGCTGGCTAAATTTCCTGCCCCTACCCATTTCACAATCAGCAAAATCCAAATTGTTTATTTAATACTATTTAATACTATTGTCCGAAAGGTGTAAGAAATACGTCATCTATGTTCAAATTCTGTACACTCTATATAAAGTTCCATTATATTTTTCACACATTTTTGCCCATGGACCATCCCGAACTTCATAATTATCATAAGACCACTGATAAAAGTGTTTGTTAGCTAACTGGTGTACCATATGTGCCTGAAAAATAAAAAAAACACCGGAAATCTTCAAAATATATCATAAAATTGATAATCGGTATTTTGTTATTTGTTACCACTAATCCGATACCACTGCTGGTGGACTTTAGTCCTCGAGAGTATTCACCAACCGGTAGCCAGTACTTTGGTGCCTGGCCGACAACCGACTTTATTTGAAAATTTGCAATATCTAAATTTAAGAAATTTTGTTAAAACCTAAGGAATACCTCCCTCTTGCATAGCTCTGTACTTTGATTATTTTGACTTCCCTAATTAGATCATATTGGTAATTTGTTCTCTTTCAGCTTTTACACATATTTCGGCTCATGGATGTCCAATTTTTAAAAATTTTCTGTACTGAGAAGACATAAGTTGTCGAAATGCATATGCAGAAAGTAAATTCACAACTCCTTCGGTATTTTGTTATATATTGACAGAGAAAAAATGTGAACCGATCTACGACATTATTAAGTGTGTACTTATATCAAAACATACCGAGTCAGAATATTTTGAACAAAATATGTTAGGAGAGGTACCAGTCGAGTGGTGATATATTTCTGTGCCAACAGGCGACGAAAATTGGAATCTCGAAACTGGAATTTTTTGCAAATCCTCTTTTCTAAAATTTTATTTCTGTTTAAGGTGTCTCAGTGGTATTATTCCGCCATTTTGTGTCTAATACTGGTTCATATAAGTTTCATGCATTAAGAAAATTAATATATTAGGAAAGTTCAAAAGTATTTCAAATTTCAATTCCTTATTCCTTTTACAAGATTTTTAGTGCAAATACGTAGGTGAACTAAACAAGCATGTGCTTTAAATGTGTTACTGGATTTACAGAACACAGAAATTTCGCAAGGGAGATAATTTGATAAAATGATTTCATATAAATACCACTAAAGTAATAAACTTTTTACAAATTATCTCTCTTATTTCATCGATGCCTCCTAATTTCTATTTCTTATATAATTTTGTCTTTTATTGGAGTGTGGAGTTGGTAAAACAAATCTCCGTGGTAGAGATGTATGCTCTTTATTTTTCTTGGATATGGTGTACAGCTCATTAAAATTGTTGCAGTTGGAGTGAACATATGTGTTATGGTCTCATGTTCATTTACTCCATATCCTTTCGTAAAATACACATGCAAAGTATGAACAAAATCTATAACATATCTTGAAAGTTATCGCCTCATATAGTCATTTTCCCTATCATTTTTTTGTAAAATACTTAAATTTTCAATTTCAGTTTTTGCACTTTATGCACAGTGACCCTCAAAAGTCTAATTTTTATTTGAACAATTATACAATTATGCTTCTACACAGAACATTTCACAAAATTGTATAAAAGGAAATTAACCTGGAGGGTAAAAAAGGCAAATATGTTTGACATAAACCATGATAATAACATTTGAAATCTTAAATGCAAATACCCTGAGTCTGGCATATATCATGAGACAAACTCACCAGTAGAATCAAAAAGTCATGAATATCAGAAAAATTCGACATCTCTCAACGAAGCAGAATACAACACGTTTATATAATGTACATGTAATTATAAGCAAAAAACCAGGAAATCTTTATTTACTTATTCCAAACACATAAAGCATGTAATCCAAGACCATGATTAGAATGAAAAACCTACTATTAGTTGAGTTTTCAACTGTCTATGACATATGCTTATTTCATTGCATACTATTAGATGCACAAAACAACGGTCTCACACACCTCCATATCCCGTAAACTGTTAGAACACATAGTCAACAGCACTATAATGGATCACTTTGATCGCCATGATCTCGTGTGACCAAAAGCATGGCTTTAGGGCGAAAAGATCATGTAAAATCCAATTTCAAAATCTGACCAGTCATTTGTGTTAGAGTGACACAAATCCAACCCACTGGAGGTAATCTCAGGGGTTAACCGGGTGAAATCAGTAAGGGTAATGTGGGGACGTTGCAGAATATTTCATTCAATTATTTAGGTTGTAATAAACCATTTATGTTACCAACATTAATTTAAAGCCTGTTATGATTAAAACTCGTTAATATTTATTGAAATTAAATCGTCGCGTTGTTGTTTTGAAAACATTATGGTTTTTGTAGCTATTCTGTTTTTCTGATTACAATACCTTTTTACATCTATTCTTCGTTTCCTAAGTGGTTGATTTAAAATAACCGAGTGATAAATTCCTTGTGCAACATGCCTAATATGATTTTCGAACTCCCCAGCTGGTAGATTATGATCGTGAATGCTTGGAGCTGTAAGCTATACACGTAACACAAAGTTACTTTTATAACACCGCAAACAAATAAAGAAAATCCCTCTCACTTGAGGGGGTGAATATTGTTCACCTCTGGTTGAAGACCCTCAGGCGACATCAAGATGTAGACAGGAATAAAAGCCTGGAGTTTTCTATGTATCATGTGCGTTTTTTGTCACATGTACAATCATTTCATATCCTTCCATATTTTTCTACTTTAAGATACAGTTTTCATGTAAAAATTTACCTCCATTTTGTCCATTCCTTTTGGGTTTTGAATATCTTGTACATCTTGGTCACTTAGTGGCATTACAAAACAATCATGAGTGGTATCACCCAGAAAGAGTAACAACAGATGCTGAAAAATAGTCACGATTTGTTATTAAAATTAAAAAAAATATAAATATGTAGGTTAACATCCAAATATTGCAACGGTCAAACGAATGGCAAATGTTTTATTTCATAGAGATGTACTTTTACACCCCAAGTTAACGTTCTGAAGGACTGCCTGTGGTTTATACATTGTTGTTAATTGATTGACAGCAGACTAAATAAATGGTGTTTGTAGAATTATTGACAGTAGTCATTAGAAGAATTTCAAACTAAAACCACTTCTTGATTTAAACCTGTCATGACACTCTACCTGCAAAAACGTATGTAGTTCCCATTTCTATAATTTTTGCATGTTTCATTACAATGTACGTCTAGAGAAAAAAACGACTTATTTGCTTTGCCAGCCATGAGCTGATACAAATGCCTAGTTGTCGTTTTCTGGTATTTAATAAAAAATATACAAAAGAACGTGACAGCATAGACACAATTTTCGCAATTGTTTTACAAACAGTAGACACTAAAGATTCTACATTTTAAACTCATTCCCACCTGCCTCTTTCAGATGACCTCTGTCTAAATTACCACTTAAGGAATTTGTTGCTAACTAGTTATTCTGTTGCGTCACTTACCAAACTCGAATAGTCAGACGTAAATATTCTATACATCTTTGTAGGTCCGGTGTGACTTATTTTTAGAATTAATTGTTACAAGCTTTATGATGGAGAAAAGATATTAAAGTACAATTGGGTGCAGCCATAACCTCTCATCCAAGTTAACTCCAAGCTAACTTAGAAGCAATTCTAAGTTAGCTTGGAGTTAACTTAGAGCAGACGTAGAATAGTTCTAGAAACGGTCATAAAAACGGTCATTTTCTAAGTTAACTTAGAACTGTTCTAAAAGCAGTCATAAAATAGAGCAGTTCTAAAAGTGGTCATAGGACAGAGCAGTTCTAAAAGTGGTCATAAAAACGGTCATTTTCTAAGTTAACTTAGAACAGTTCTAAAAGCAGTCATAATGAAGACCATGACTGCTCTTAGAACAGGTTATGACCGTTTATAGAACAGTTCTACTCGATGACTGCTTTTAGAACAGTTCTACTCTATGATTGCTTTTAGAACAGTTCTTGACAATGACTGCTCTTATAACTCTTTTCTAGAGCAGCTCTAGAACTGTTCTAGAACAGTTCTAAGTTAACTTAGAGCAGTCATTAGAACAGTTCTAAGTTCACTTTGTGAGAGGTTATGACTGCACCCAAATGTAGTTTTCTAAACCCTCGTCTTTTTAGATTCATGTTCAATACATCCAATTATAGGTCGGCAAAGGATGTTTAGGTTCGTTTGTGGACAGGAATATAACATAATCAAGAAAGCTAGAATAAAAAAAGTAACATAATTACTTATTCATATTTGATGCAATACATCGTTATCTGCATTACAGTTTATTTAAACCTATTCATGTCTTCCGAAAATGTGTTCAACGATAAAGATTTTATTTTCATTTGAAATTTATATACAAAATCAAAAAACTGTAGAACAGTCATGAAAGTGTTGTTGACTTTATACATGTATCAGAATTTCAATGTACTATTTTGAGGGATTTTGTCCCATCTATAAATTTTATATCCCTTATTTTTCTTTTGATACGCGATTCAAAGTTAATTTGCGTGTTTGACCCATAAATCACTGTTAGAACGAAAGAAAAAAATGAAAAAAGTCTTGCCACTATCAACGAAAGATAACTTTATTACAAAACTTTCTTTTTCATTTTTCATAAAGATAAAACTATTATACCTCCATAGAACCCCTGCTGTAGTGAAAATACAGTCCGTGGTATTCATTATGGTCAGGAGTAGGTTTTGGTGTTGTCGCACTCCTAATTTCCAGTGAGTAAAGCAACTAAAACAATAAACAGATTTTAAAATTTATTTTTAGTTTTCAGATCATTTCGAAGACACGATTTTTATATATCATTTGTTTAAAAATACCAGGGATAGTGTAAATTTTCAGCATATAACCATAAGACAACTAATGTCTCTTCATTGCAGATAAAATTGAATTATTTAGAACACCGTTAACCCAAATTTTTAAAATCTAAGACAAAACAAATAACCAAAATGATCTAAATAAAAAGCAAACCACAGCTAAGCAAACAGTAATGCAAGCGGAAAATGCAACTTCGTTTTAATCAACATTTTCTTAAATTTTGATATTGCAGGTTTCCAATTATATCAGTGTTCGGATCAGAACCGAGGTACTGACTACTGGGTTGGTCAATGTCCTCGAGAACTAACAGTACATCAGAAGATGCATGGGCCCAGTGGTTATAAATATCAAAATACCGAAGAATTATGCAAACTTCTATTGCTAAAATTGCTGTTGGTTAAACTTTTAGAAAGAGGTAGGGCGCTTATAGCGATGATTTGTTCACTACTAGGATCATTTTCTAAAGTTGTCATTAAATTATAAAATTTTGTTTATTCGCAGAAACAAAATACTGGGGCTTTGATAAGATGTTAAAATAATAAGGTACGATGCCGGGAAAGTAATTTTTAAGTCTTTGAAAAAGGCCGAAAATTCATTTTTGCATTTTAAAGTCAATTTTCCGACCTTTGAAATGGGAATCCCTAAAGAAGGACCTACAGAACCAATTAAAACCAAAGATTTTTACGCAGGTCTTCAACATCAAAGTATGTACAAATAAATTCATTTTGGTTCTCCAGGTGCTTCATGTTCGAAAATTAACTTTTCTGTAAAAAAATCAGATTGATTTTACCGGCGCTATGATTAGCTTTATATAATTAAACTTTCATTAGGAATGCGTTGTCCAGGTAGCTCAGTCGGTCAAAAAAAAAGAGATAATAAAGATAAAAAAAAAAAACAGAGGAAATTTGAATACTTCGCTTCTTATATATACCGAGGTTCAAATCTCGACCAGAACTTTTTTTGTTTTCTGTTTTTTAAGTTACTTTTTGATGTAAATATTGGTATCTATATTTTCATGTGTCCAAATGATTAATTTCTACACCATATTACAAAATGTAAAAAACAACACTGAAAAATAATTATTAGCACGTGAACATAATTTACCCGGCAAGCAGTATAGAATCGCAATTATAAACTTCCTATTCAGATATTTGTTAACATCGTGTTGATGCATCAGAAGATTTAGTTCCTACCAACTACTACGGAAGCGGCGAGATCGTTGTTTCATCTTAAAATTATGATTATATGAACAATAACAGAACATTTGATATAAAAAGTATTAATACAAGGCATTGAAATTAAGTTCATAATTACTTTTATTTGGCTTTACATATAAGTACATTAATATAAACCATATATTATCATGCATGTACACTGTACATTTATGACTATTGACTTATTATAAGTGTTAATAGTCTTGGTCAGCAGAGAAATACCTTGGGATACTACAGGTAAATATAAACAACGTTACGCATCTGACCGGTTAAAAATAGCTTCTTAGACATAAATAAAGGCACATTGCATGCATTTAAATTATCTAGTGAACAAAATGCTCGCTATAAGCGCCCTACCTCTGTCCTTTATAATGTTTTGGCTTCCTGAACCTTTTGGCCGCGAGTACATTTGTCATAATCCACATATTGTATAATAAAATTGTTATCGGAGAGATTAAGGATAAGACAAAACAGTTGTACAACTCCTAGAAAATTGTAAAACTGCAATGGTCCGGTCTTGGTACAGTAATTTAAAAGAAATGGAGATTTAAACCACTTTATGGCGCGCCAAACTTCTCCTTCCGTTGTAGTGTCTGATAGTAACTCAATGACACAGCAAAATATTTCGCCCTATATTACCCGATTTTCTAGTCATTGAAGTCTACAGTACAGCAGATCATAAAAAGGTCAGTTGTGGTCATTTTATTTGTTCATAGATATGCTTCTCCTCTCTGTGAAAGTATGCGCCAATGCTTACAAAGGAAAAATTCAGAGAAAGCTCTTTCCTGCCATTTCGAAAACAACGTCGATAATCTAATTTTTTTTCGCAGAGTGCAACACTTCTTTAGTTTTCCTGGTGATATATCCGCCCGAAGTTTGATTGGTCAATTACACCACACTTAAATGTAGGGGTTAGCTAATTTCTACCTAGAAGACATTTTTGACAACATATTTGTACTGCTTGTAAACTTCTCGCTGATATTATATTTAAGTGGATTTTCAAATTGTGAGCAGAAGAAAGGAAACAGTCCCTTCAAACGGCATCTGGTCACTTTCAGTCAGAGATGTTCAGCCTCTGTAAATTTCGTCTCTTAAAGAAATACCTTGGCATCATTAAAAATACACGAACTCGGTGTAAGAAATGAAAATGTACATGCTCAGCTAGCTTATAGATTTCACGTCGTCATGGACTTCCTTAGCATTGTATGGAAGGGACCAGTCTCATCTGGAAACTAACAGAGACCACATTCTAGCTATCTATCTGTTTCCCAGGTAAGTAAAATAACTTCCTTTTGCCTATTTGTGTGAAAATTTTGTTTTCGGGCTCTCATCTTACTAAAACAAGTTCAAACGGTAAACCATCAGATATTAAGGGATATGTAACACGATATCTTTTCCTCTTTAAAACACAATACAGCAGTATCATAGAAGTCTTTCGTACATGTATACCTGTAATCTTCTTGTGCTCATTCATCTGTAAATTTCAAGGAATAAATGACAAAGTCGTTGTAAACACTTTTTATTACACATATTATATTTACATGTCAACACCAACATAAAGTAATGACGGTAAATAATGAAACTTTTGGACAAGATATTGAAACATGGAATTCCAAACTCTCAAATGTAATTTTACCGAACAATATCATTTTAGGACTTTATCTAGTTTGTGGATTAGTTGGAAATGGAATCACAATTCTTGTATATATACGCAAAATGGAAATAACGGACGGGCGATTTTTCATTCCGATTTTAGCTGTGATTGATCTCCTAGCATCAGTGTTATGCTCAACATTTGCCTTTATATGGAACCAGAGGCAGGTCACGTTCTATAACACAGAACTTTGTAAGTCAATAGTATCTGTAAGTACATTCATCACTCTTCTTTCTGTTACATTGCTATGCATCATTGCAATTCAACGTTATGTGAAATTTTTTCGACCTGCAAATTCACAAATGACAAAATTTAGGATGTATTTCGCACTTTTAGTATCGTTTATGCTTTCTCTCTCGTTATCAATTCCTACGATATTTTTCTATGAGGCGATGGACATCCAACATCCAAAATTAAATCTCACCGGAAAGCGATGTGGTAGAAAGAACGACGATGAAAATGCAGATTTTACAATTTATGGCGCACTTATGTCTCTAGCTTTGATATGCATGTTATCGCTTCTAATGTTCGTTTACAGTAAAATCGGATATAAAATATTCATTCATTTTCATAGTACAAAGCCGTTATCTTTCTCCAGCATATCTTCAGGAGCAATTGATACAAAAGACACAACTTTAGACAATTCGAGAGATGCAACATCTGAAAAAGGTACCGAACAGCGGAAATCTAATTTTAACTATATTAAACATGGCAACAAAGAACTGACCTCACAAGAAATAAAAGAACAAGGAAATGAAAATCGAAATGGGATTAAATCTGACACTCGTTCTGCAAAATTCAAATATAGACTTGCACTAATGTTTATGGTAATAACTATACTATTCTTTGTCTGTTATACTCCATCTGTTATTTTAACAGTCGTTGTAGGTTTAAATAATGAATTCTGGGAAGGTTTACCAGACAGTACAGTAGTTGCACTAACATTTATAAACCAGCTATACGTTTTAAACAATGTGATCAATCCAGTTGTTTACGCCTTTATGGACACAAAATTTCGGAAAGGATGTATACAAATGCTCAGATGCAAGTGAAGAAACCCGTGCTAATAATTAGTTACTCATATGTTAGTTTCAAACGGAGTATACACAAACCGAATGTATTTGTTCTGTCTCATCTTCAGCATTCAAAATGTAATATTAAATTTTTATCTAAACTGTGATGTGACAATGTTATTTGGATCGGTTTAAGTTCAATCAGCTGTAGATTATACGCCAAATACGCCGGCTATATTGCTTGCGTATTGTACTCCGTTGTTCATCTTGTCATTAAATCAAACGCAGTGTTAAATATTAGTAACGACTTTTTAAAAACAATTACTGCATACTTGTTTTGTTTTTTAATTAAATTTGTTCTTGAAGATTAGAAATGAGTCGTAAGGTTGATTAAATTTTAGTTACTTTTGGCAATTTATATACATTTGTTTTTAACTCAACATGAATAGCACGACAGAGATGGGCTACAGGATGCATGGAGTTTATATAAAACTATTTCATGAATAAGCTAAGAGAAGACTGGAAGAAGTTGTTCCCTATAAAAAATAGACCCAAGATGCTGATTGTTAATTTTGATTCGGTTTTTAATTAAGCTTCGCGTATTTTTTTTTCACAATACATTTTACCTCGTATCATGTTTTTTCTGTCCCTCAGAATAAAAAAATAATGGTCAATTAATTGCTTTGAGATTTTTTGATAGGTTTGGAAATCTTTTGTGTTAAGAGCTTTCTTTTTTATGCTTTACTGCGCTTGGTACAGGTTAAAATTAACGGCGATATCTAGCTTCTTAAGTGTTCTTTTTACTGACCATTATTCATATCAGAGATTATACATGTATGTTCAGTCCATATTCAGTTATGGTGTACTTGTGCGTGAGAGAATTTCTCATATGGATATACTATTGATACTTTCAAATTTTGGCAATTATTTTTGTAATTTTCGAAATGTAATCCAGACCACCTGTTTTAAGTGCCCACATCTCACTATTTTATAACGCTTTTTTTACATTCGACTTGATGAGTGCCCTGTGTTTGTCTATATGTTCTAGTTGTCCACTAGCTTAAGACACTAGTGCTTTTGTCGGGCATAGGATGACAGTGATTGTAAGAGCACTTTGCCAGTTTAATTGATGTTTGTTGACAATCCCGCACCCATGACCAAGAAAGACATGGATGTAGCGTTGCTCGACAATTAGCAAAGAATTCCGCTTAAACCGGTGCTAGGGGCCGTCTTGAACTTACTATGAGGTATGAGCAAAGCTCATTGTTGAAGGCCTCATGGTGACTTCAAGATGAAGAACAACAATAAAAGCGTTGTTCCTTTGCTTTTTTTACCATGTATTTGTAGAGACTTTGTCATCTTCATCTCAAGTAGCTTTGATATCTAGTGACCTGAAATTATACTGGCTTATCACTGATACTACCGATGTCTACTGAAATATGATGATTCTTGACTAAACCCTTTAGGAGGTTTTCAATTTGATTTTTCTTTCTTAGTGCGACAGTGATCTACAAGCAGACTGGGATTCTTTTGCTAGAGGGGAAAATGTCGGCGGCGAGCACCCTTTGACCCATCTGTCAAAATTACGTATCGTCTTTTTCACACCTTCTCAGATTGTGGTCATGGAGTTAGTAATCTACATGTTTTGGGTTTTATTCGTATGTTTATTATACTGTAGGAAAACGGGATAGTTATAGTGGAGTTTGGTTCCCATTAACCGGTTTAACCCTACCGCTGGCGTTTTGCTAATGGCGGTACCAACCCCGGCTGTCCGCAGTTCCAATCGTTGTTTACGTTTGTTTTTTTGTCTCATTTGTGTTATTCATGTGTTTTTTCCTGGCGAATTGTAGTATGTAATTGTAATTTACAATCATTGTAGATGTTCCTGTTATTCCCTCTTTTTTCATTTAAGTTAAAGAACGTCATACTACATATACAAGTATAAGATTGACTATAAGATTTGACTAATGGAATACACATTCAACACAAGAGGGAATATTTTGTTCTCTTGGGAGGGACAAACCCGCCACCTACCCCCTTGAGTCCAAAGTACATCCAGAATCAGCGATGAAGTCCAGAGTCCATTTTTATTTTTATTTTGTTATTTTTTATATTTGAGGTAAAATAATAAATGAAGGGATATGGAGTAAATGTGCGTGAGACAAAGTCTCTACAAATACATGGTAAAACAAAGCTTTGCTTATACCTCATAGTAAGACGGTCCCTAGCACCGTTTTGAGCGGAATTCATTGCTAATTATCGAGCTACACTACATCCATGCTTTACATTATCCATGAATGCGGGTTGCCAACAAAGATTAAATTAACCTGCAAAGTGTTCTTTCAATCGCTGTCTTCCGTTGCCAAACAAAAAGACTAACAGTAGAAAATCAAAACATTTTTAAACAACCACAGGGTACTCGTCGAGTAAAATTTAAGAAAAAATGGCTTATTGAAATCATTAGAGGACGGCACAATAGACAGGTGGTCAATTTGAAAGTATGACAGTGCATCTTATATGAGAAATTCTCTCAAGCACGAATACACCATAACTGAAATGAATATGGAGCATACATCCTTGCACGGGTAATCGTTTAATGGACTCCACACTGCAAGAGAGACAAATTCCAGTCTAAAATAAGCAATGATTGGATATGGAGTAAATGTACACGAGACAAAGTCTCTAACAATATATGGTTAAGCAAGGCAATGGAACAAGTACAAATAGGTCATGGGCTGAAAATCACTTTCTGTACATACCCACTAATGATCCAGACAATGTTTTGAGTCCTTATATATCCCTTCCCAATATAAAGGTAAAACATGTAAACCGTTATATAACCTGCGCGCATAGACAGTGTAAGACCACTTTTATAGTTCACTACGCAGATCTTGTATTGTTTTAACCTAAATTTAAGCTTTTAAGCTCTACAATTTTATGTATATAGGTTCGATATACTGAAATTTGGTATCAAATTGAAGCCAATGTAATATCTTTAAAATGAACACAAGTTTGGCCACTTTGCGCCATTTTTATGATCTGAGGATATAAAAAATGAACCCCTCTCTCTGCAAAAAATTGTGAAAATGACGAATTTGGAGCTGTTAATTGCTTTCAGATTAACAATCCCGTCATTTGATATAGGTTTTAAGCCTAATGCATCAGTTATGATACAATGCTCATAAATAAGATCATCAAAGTCCTCAACATTTTGAATTGGTATATAATTTTTGAAAAAAATAGAAATTTTCGGAATTTCTCATAATAACACAATTTCGACTTTCTGACTTCTGGATCGTGCAAATCTGAATATAAATCTAATAATTTTCAATGCTATAATGATATATATGCAACAAATTGTTCGAAAAAATAGTTTCAGACTTATTGTTGGATAACAAATGCCAAATTAGCACCCATTTCCCCTTTAAATTAAGGGAAAATTTTGAACTATACGGGCTCTAAATGAGTAAAAAAATATTGTCTCATGTAAATTCTTGTGTGTATTTTACTAAAGCGGACATGCAGAAGACATTTTAATTAGATTTAATCTTATTAGATGTCTCGTTTAGCCCGTCTGCTCGCAATTTTATTCAAAATTGGAAAGTTCTGTTTTTCAGGATTTTCACTTAGAAATGTAAATACTCCATGTATGATGAATTATCATTTCATTTTATCTAAGCTATGAGAAAGTATGCTTTTGAACAATTCAGCTTTGAATTTTATAAAATTCTAAAATGCTGAAGATCCCATTTTTAAAGTAAGTCGCCAAATATATTCAATTTTGCCCATATTTTGGCTTTAAAATTGCATATTACGATTAATCAAGTGTAATTTTGGAAAGGAAGTAAAACATTAGTATGTTTTGTTCATACCACCTTGTAATTGGCAAGATCAAACTGAATCTCCTAACAACCAGGAAAACAGTAACCACAAAAAGGAAGTTCAACGTTGAAAGGTTTAAAGAGCAGGACATTACAGAAAACTTTCAAATTACGCCTAGAAACAGATTTGGTAGATTGGCAGATATTGAAAACGATGATACAAACAATGATATCGAAGATCAATGGAACTGTGACAGCCATCATCGAAGCTTGTGAAGAAACAGTTGGCTTCACTCAACTAAAGCGTAAAAACTGGATGTCTGTTTAAACCTGTGAAACATTAGACGAAAGAAGAAACATCAAGGAAAAACTTAACAATGTCATAACAAGACAGCAGAAGAAAAATGTTCAAGAGCTTTATAGCGCAAAAGACAAAGTGGTTGAAGAAGAACTGTAAACAAGACAAACGAAATTATGCAGAGAGAATAGCGGAAGAGGCTGAAATTGCTTATGGAAAAGGTGACATCAAAGCTTTATACAACATTACAAGACAACTAAGTGGGAAAAGCTCAAACCAGAATATGCAAGTAAGGACAAAAACAGTAACACTCTAACAAAGCTAGAAGATCAGCTTGAGAGATGGAAAGAACATTTCCATTAGGTGTTGAATAGACCACCACTTACTTATCAACCTGTACTAAATGAAGGACCACCTCTTGACATCAATATAGATAAGATAACAAAATACGAAATATATAAAGCTATAAAACATTTGAAAAACAGCAAGGCAGCAGGAATCGATGGTATTAGAAAGGTAATCATCCCTCTGCCTCAACTTTGCAGATTTCCAGAAAGCGTTCAACAGCATAGATAATCAAGTCGTATGAAATATTCTATGACATTATGGAATACCACCAAAGGTTATAACCTTTGATAAAACTACTGTACGGAGGATTATACGCTCGGGTACACTGACTGATCTTTTCCCTGTAACAACTGAAGTAAGGCAAGGGTGCATTCTGTCCTTCCTTCTCTTCCTTATCGTCATCGACTGGATCGGAAAAACATCATACAATGAACCACATGTTATCCAGTTGACATTATTATCACGTCTAGAGGACCTAGAATTTGCAGATGACATATGTACATTAGCACATCGTCTACAAGATTCTCGATACCAAGTCAACCAACTAGCAGAAACATCCAAGCGAACTCGGTTATACATCACCTCAACAAAGACCAAAGCTATGAGAATCAATTCAAGCCAAACAGGTCCAGTTACTGTAAACAACCAACAAATAGATAACGTGGACAATTTTACATACCTTGGAAGCATTATCAGTACAACTGGTGGTACTGATGAAGATGTACAGGCTAGAAAGACCAAAGCTTTACAGGCATTTTCCATTCTTAAGCCTGTGTGGAAAAGCAGGACATTAAAAACATCAACAAAACTAAGAATATTCAACAGCAATGTAAAATCTGTTCTTTTATATGGTTGTGAGACTTGGATAGAAACTGAATCCACCATTGAATCTCTACAAGTTTTAATAAATAAGTGCCTAAGAAATATACTAGGAGTTAGATGAACAGAAAAAAATCAGCAACAAATAACGAACCAATAACCAATAGTAAACATCATAAGAACTAGAAAATGGAAGTGGATAGGTAATACATTAAGAAAACCTAACAGCAACACCACAAAGAAAGCTCTAGACTGGAATCCTCAAGGCCACCAGAAAAGAGGAAGACAAAAGAACACATGTAGAAGAGGACTGAACAATGAATTGAAGAAAATGGGAATGAAATGGAAACAATGCAACACCACCGCTCAAAACCGTACAGAATGGAAGAAGACTGTAGTCGCCCTATGTCCACCTATGGATGAAGTGGAATTAGTCAAGTTAGTCAATATATTACGAAAGGATATGGAGTAAATGAAGATGAGACCATAACACATATGTTAACTCCAACTGCAATAATTTCATGTATTTGTAAAGACAGACAAATTCTTTGGGATTGAAGTGTAATTTTGTAGTTGCAGGGGTAACATTTTCGTTATTTAGAGTCACATTGAACACTCCAGTGTTTTAAGATAATTTATGTACCGGTTACAACAATATATTGGCACATCTGCAAATATATTCTTCAGATTTGACATTTATAACGATTCAACAAAGACTTTCGACTAATCTGAAATGTTGAAAATTCCTATTTTTCATTAATTTGGGGAAAAATATTGAGTGCAAGTCAGAGAATTTCCTTCAAAATATTAAATCATGATGTAATTCATGCAGTATTGTCGTAAACATCACACATTTTGTGTGCTTTGGATATTTTAATGCGCAAACGCACATGAAATTGACAATTTTAGCGTAAATTTGTTGATTTACTATCGGTAAGTTTTATTGATAAAGGAAGTTTCTGTTACTTCAAAATTGCCAAAATTTGTACTAGTTGTAAAGAAGATGTTATGTTCTTTTATCTTATACCCACGTTCCATGTGATAAAGTTCAGTTAAAAAGTTCGTTCATCCAAAGCATATAAACATCATGTTCATATGTTTAATTTTTAAAAAAGGACATTTAAAGACTAAAACGATTGCAAGAATTATGAAATGACTAATACACTCTAGGTTTTATAGACCATTGAACTATGGTTTTTCAATTTTAACTACGTATTGGGAATAAAAATGGTACTTATATGGAATTTGTTAAGCTTATACCATAAGCTATCATTTTATACAACTTTATATCAATAATTTGATAAATTGAAAGAAAAGCTTTTGTAAAAAACGACAGATGGGCTGAAAAGGGGGGGGGGGTGTTCCCACATTGCGTGCAGGTAATGCTCGTGTTAACATGTTTTATTTTGAAGAGGGATGTAGGCGGACTTAAAATGTTGTTGGGGTGATTCCAGCCCAGTCCCAATGTACACCAAAAAAAAAGGCCAAATTCCCGAGTCCAAATAGGGGGTTTTACCCTCTCTTAGTCTATTGGCTATGTCCAGTTTCTATATCGTCGAATTCATTCAGGATTAGTGCTGTTTGGAAAGGATGTGCCTGGCAAGGAGGAAACGTGGTCTTGTTTCTGGAACAAGGTAGTTGGGTCACGGGTTGAAATGAAATGAAGTATTGTTTAAAGTGAAGGTGACATGTATTGTGGCTTAAAACTTAATAACAATGTATTTTGTTTACTTATGAGAATTATTGAGGATTGCTATAATTTTTATATTTAACATTTATTTCATTTTCATATATTTTATTTATTCAGAATTGTAGACGCGAAACCCATTTTGGCTATAGCAATACAAAACATTTATCTAAAACACGATGATATAAACAAATATCAAGAACATATATACCAACTAATGAATCTAACGACTTTTCAATAAACAGTTGTATTTATATCGTCAGGTTTGGTCAGCTGAGAAAATAGCTGGCAGTTGATATAATTTTAGGCTAAACTTATATTGATCATTACTACATTCGGTAATATATTTTGTGCACAGAAGATAAGAAAGGAAATGGGGTAAATGTCAAGGATACAACATCCCATACCCAGGTTAAAAAAGAAAGTTATGTCCCAAACAAAAACTCCATTACTGTAAATATAAAGAAGAGCATACACCTCAAGCACGGGAATACTTATTAAGTTAACAATTGAAAACAAGAGGCTCTCAAGAGCCTGTATCGCTCACCTGGACCATGGCTGACATAGATAAAAGGCATTTCCAATAGGAAAAACAAAAAATAAAATTTAGCAGAATACTTTTTTTTCTGAAATTACAGTATTCTTGTTTGGTTTCCATGGCAACAGAAAGATCCACCATCCATTACAACCCATAACAGAACACCATTCAAAAAAACATTTGGGCAGGGGTTCCCCTTATAATCAAGGCAATACATAATGCTGAAATTGAAACATTCAGACCACAATTCAAATAAAAATTAAAAAATTTTTGCAGAGGTTCCCCTTGAATTAATAGGGCCAATGTAAAAACTATGTTCCAGATGGTGGCCATCTTGGATGAGGTACGGACCTGCCAGATACAATTTTTGGATTGGACCACCTAAGGACCATTGTGGCTTAGTTTGGTTCTAATTGGAATGGTAGTTTCTGAGAAGATTTTTGAATGTATTTTCCATAGGGTCCAATGTTAAAACTATGTTCCCCGCTGGCGGCCATCTTGGATGAGGTACGGAACTGTCGGATATCTTTTTTGGGAAAGACCACCTAAGGACCATTGTGACTAAGTTTGGTTATCATTGGACTGGTAGTTTCTGAGGAGAATAAGATCTTTGAATGTCTTTCCCTTAGGGTCTAACGTAAAAACTATGATCCCGGCTGGCGGCCATCTTGGATTAGGTACGGACTTGCTGGATACCGTTTTTTAGAAGGGACCATCTAAGGTCCATTGTGACTAAGTTTAGTTATAATTGGACTGGTAGTTTCTGAGGAGAAGATCTTTGAATGTAATTTCCATAGGGTCCAATGTTAAAACTATGTTCTCCGCTGGCGGCCATCTTGGATTAGGTACGGACCTGTTGGATACCTTTTTTGGAAGTTACCATCTAAGGACCATTATGTCTATGTTTGGTTATGATTGGACTGGTAGTTTCTGAGAAGAAGATCTTTGAATGTCTTTTCCATTATAGGGTTCAATGTTAAAACTATGTTCCCCGCTGGCGGCCATCTTGGATTAGGTACGGACCTGTCGGATACCTTTTTTGGAAGGGACCATCTAAGGACCATTGTGTCTATGTTTGGTTATAATTTGACTGGTAGTTTCTGAGAAGAAATCGAAGATCTTTGAATGTCTTTCCCAAAGGGTGCAATGTTAAAACTATGTTCCCCGCTGGCGGCCATCTTGGATTAGGTACGGACCTGTCGGATACCTTTTTCGGAGTGGACCTATATAAGGACCTTTGTGACTAAGTTTGGTTATAATTGGACTGGTAGTTTCTGAAAAGAAGATCTTTGAATGTCTTTCCCATAGGGTCCAATGTTAAAACTATGTTCCCCGCTGGCGGCCATCTTGGATTCGGTATGGACCTGTCGGATACCTTTTTTGGAAGGGACCATCTAAGGACCATTGTGTCTATGTTTGTTTTCTAATTGGACTGGTAGTTTCTGAGAAGATCTTTGAATGTCTGTCCCATAGGGTGCAATGTTAAAACTATGTCCCCCGCTGGCGGCCATCTTGGATTAGGTACGGACCTGTCGGATACCTTTTTTGGAAGGGACCATGTAAGGACTATTGTGACCAAGTTTGGTTCCAATTGGCCCAGTAGTTTCAGAGGAGAAGATCTTTGAATGAAAAGTTCACGACGGACGATGGACGCCGGACGCCAAGTGATGGCAAAAGCTCACCCTGGCATAGCCAGGTGAACTAAAAATTTATTTCAATTTCTTATCAATTCGAAATTCAAAAGAATATAAAATACAGGTAGTGTATATTGTTTCTATTATTGACTACTTTAAAGGTTAAAGGAAATGCATATGGACCTAGATCACTAATTGACCTTTTGAACTAATACACACAAAAATAGTGCTTAATTCGGTCAACCAATCCCCAGGCTTGGAAGGTGTACTATTTACTGAAAACTGAATGAATGGAAATAATAATTGGTGTTTTGGAATAAGGACTTACTGCAAAAAAGTCATGTAGATTTTCATGCTAAGGGAATAAAGATTAATTGGTGTTCTGTGCCCAACTTAAGCAGTACTTAAGTTAGCATGACATCAATCTCCAGCCACCATTTGTAAACAACGTGATTACCAGCTGGTCCAAATGAGGTCAGTTTTACACTTTTAGCCATAATTAGTCAAAACAATGTGAAATGACATCTGCAAATATGTTTTTTTTTACTAATATTCAGATATTCTGCTATTTCGAATATGTAAAAATGGAAATTTTCAAAATTATTTGACTGTGGGGTTGGGGGAGGCATAGAAATTTGTTCCGAGCGTATCATTCTTTCTTTTTTATTCGATAGAAAATGCAAAATCAGCAATGTTGCAAGATTGGCAAGGATGTTTGATTAAAAAAATGTGAATGTCACTCATAATTAGAGGCGTCACGCTTATGTGACAACGCTTTGTGCATGTAACCAGGAAACGAATTTTGAGCCATATTTTGTAAACAGTGAGTGCCAATTTTGTACTGAGAATGAATGAACCATAGTTCTCAGCCTGACTATTTAAGGCGAAAATATAAGGAGTATATTCTCTTCACCAAGTGTACATACTAAGTGCATTGACACCTCCCAGTCCCTTTCCCATTTTTGTGCACCAAAAGTAACCATAAGGTAACACCATTGTCTGTACTATTATCACAAATATCTTAATTGATTTTAGGAATGAAAAGTAATAATTGAATAAAGGAAATGAACATCTGATAATGCACATGCTCTAGATAGTACATCTGAAGCCATTTCTTTGCGCATTTTTGGGTTAATTCAAGAAAATAAGATGCACACAATAAATCATACATGTTATAAGGGAGACAACTTGCAAAACTTTGCCAATAATTTCAATGTACTATATACAATGACCATTTCCTTGAAAACTCGTGAAAAAACAATAATAACAGAACAGATATGCATCCTACATAGTAGTATACACCGAAATACATACGTAATGATATACATACATACATACTTACTTACATACAAACATACCGACATACAAATTGACATACATATCAACATGCATAGATACACACTAACATACATAGATGCTGACATACATGTACATACCAACATACATACTGACATACATGTACTGTACATAACAACATACATACTGACATACATGTACTGTACATAACAACATGCATACTGACATACATGCATATGTACTGTACATACCAACATACATACTGACATACATGTACATACCAAACATACATACTGACATACATGTACATACCAACATACATACTGACATACATGTACCAACATACATGCATGCATATACTGACATACATATATACATGCATACTTATACCGACATACATACTGACATACAGACATACATAAATTCATACACACTGACCATGCTGACAGGCATACATACATACATACATACATGCATACATACATACACATACCGCCAATCATACATACACGCATACCGACATACAAATATAAAGAATAACAAGTATTTTTTATTTTTATTTATTATAAATGTGTTTTCTTTGCATGCAACATCTATTCTAAGGCTTTCGGTTTCCAAGGTCTTTTTCCAAGGGAAATGCTTAGTTACTATGCCTAAATTTGTGTTTTTTCCACTCGTCCTTCATAGTTGTAACATGTAGCTTTCTGATGAATGTTTTCAACATGAACTGATGACGTCATAAATCTATGACATCACAATTTATATCACGTCATCGAATGCACTGTCAAAGAATTGACTGTGCTTTTCATACCAAAAGGGTTGGTTATACTGAAACAGCTGTAAAACAGTTAAAACTAGTTGATTTTTGACAAATGAGCCCATTTTAGAATTGGTATGCTCTATGCTACATTATCAAAACAATAAAAATAATTGTACACACAAGAAAAGAGCTTTAATTGTGAAAATAAAGCTGAAATTTGCAAAAATGAACTATAGATTGGGACAATTTTCTCAGAAAAAGCTGTTTTTCATACAGATTTAAGGAAAAAAAGAGATGAAAAAGGAAAGTTTATGGCTTTATTTAAGTTTATATTCATTTTAGATTGAAGTGAAAGGTTCAGGATAGTGTTCAGATAGGCTTATTAAAGTTATTGAGAAATGTGTAATATTCTTCATTGTCATGCGATATTTACTGATGTATGCTTGACTATTAAAATAGCTCTATTTCCTTTATTTTAATACGGATTTGGATAAAAATTGACAGAATTGCTCGGGAAGACCTACAGAATGGACTAAAACTGGAAAAGAAGGAATATTCAACTTTCGGTCTTTCATTATGGACCCAGATCACTAATTGACCTTTTGAACTGATACACACAAAAATAGTGCTTAATTCGGTCAACCACTCAGGAGGCTTAGAAGGTGTACTTTTTACTGAAAACTGAATGAATGGAAATAATAATTGGTGTGTTGGAATAAGGACTTACTGCAAAAAAGTCATGTAGATTTTCAAGCTAATGGAATAAAGATGTGTATGAAAATTTTCAACTTTATTGGAAGATGCCCATTCAGGAATATGTTGGTATCGACGTGGGGATTATTGTTTATATTTTTCGGGGTTTGATAAATCCCGGAAAATCCAGACTCACATGCCACCCCGAAAATTTAATGAAAGGTACCCCAGTCAATTCCGCACGTTTTGAGGGGTAACACATGTACCAACGAAATATAGAAATGGGTGGAATAACTCAAAATGTTATTATTGGAGCCTATGGAAAATTAATTGGTGTTCTGTGCCCATACATTGCAACATTTAGTTTAAATTCAAGAGAAAACATGATTCAAAAATTTAGATCGTTGTTTTAATATTGCATAAAGTTATAATATGAAACCCAGTATAATTGTGATTTCGTCGCATTAGAATTAAACTGATGTATGTCACAAAACTACAATTTTGGGGAAAATGGATTTGAAATTTTTGGAGTTGATATCTTTTCAGCTATTGACAGCCTTACCCCAGGTTTAAGTTTGAAAGTCAAAGGGGTCTTGCCAAGAGTAGAAATCCCACTTTTTTAAAGAAAGAAAGCTTTGAAAACTAGAAAAGCTAAATTTTCATTTGGAAATAGAACATTTTTCAAACATTTTACTTATTTTTCCTCAGTATTAAAATGTAATGTAAAATAAAACAGTTTAAAGCTTAACATTTAGTGTGCATGTAAATAGGAAATGTCGGAAATATGAAAAAAAAAAAACAACCATGGATATTCAATAAAAAATTATTTCTTGTAATAATTGAACGGTATATACAGAATCTTACTTCAAACACGCCATATAAAAGGTTAGAGTACGTATTACACTTTTAACCGATTTTCTAATTAATTGCATTCAGTTTTTTTTCTTTTTTTCCCTTAAAAATAAAACAATTAGTAGGCAAAGGTAACAACCCTTTTTCTGTCAAAAAATACCTATATTGCGAATCACAATTCATTCATCCCAAAGAAAAGCAAATAAATGTA